>VWYO01025615.1:130774-198642 GCA_013400275.1 Rhadina sibilatrix
TTTTTTTTTTTTTTTTTTTAAGATTAATGTACTTAAAACAAGAATGTTCTGTGTTTAAATAGTTCTTCCATTAATTTTATGTAGCCAATGCTTCTTATATTTCCTTTCTCTGAAAAAAAACAACCAACCAACCAACCAACCAACCAAAATATAAAAAAGAATGGGTATATTAGTATATCCCTATATAGTAGACTCTATCATTTCTACATATAATTTAAAAAAATCCCAGGTTGTTTAACCTTGCTTAAATCATGGCAGCAAATGAGGTTAATTTAAATTAACTGCATACTGCTATAAATTAGTAAATAAGACAGTCAATTAACCAAATTAAATCTTATTGGAAATTGGCTGCTGCCATCTGGAAATTTTTTATTAGACTTTATAGCTGGCATGACCTTTAGAGTGCAACTGGCAGGATGTTTTATTTCTCTACAAAATGCTTGACTTGGAAGAATAAAGTATTTGTAAAATATTTTTAGTATTCCTGTACTTGATGGATAATTGTAGTGGAATATAAAATTTTCCTGTTAGTGAAGAGGCAGTTGAATAGATATGAAGTTTTTAACTGCAAAATCTGTGTGTCTTGTCTGTGTGCTGGAATCTGTTTTTCTGTAGTTGTTTTTTTCACTCTTGTATTAATGACACAATCTTAAACACTGTAGAATCTATTACAGATTGGCCTTTATCAGTCAATCTCTAAGGTGCTTAATTTTTTAAAATTTGCCACTCTTTAAAACGTCCAGAAAAATCAAAGTCATGAATACTGTTTTAAGGTATCATTTCTGTGGTACTAAAGCAATTCTCTCTATAGGCAGCTTCAAAGAGCATTATCTAGTTGTGTTGAAAATATGTGCATGTTTTCCCTGCAGGAAAACAGCAGGGTGATGCAGTCCTGGGGGATAACTTGCTTAGTGCTACCTTGGGGGTCACTGCACCCTGCTTTGCATGCATAATTTCAGGGCAGGTAAAATGTCTATGTTAGTGCATGGCAATGCCATGTTTAGTTGGAGGGAGTTTTTTAGCTTGCTGACTTCATACAGACTGCTTAACCTGCTGCCTGTGTCAGTTTATAGACATGAACTTATTTTGAGGTAAAGTCTCTTTTCCCTGTTTCCATAGGGACTTCAGTGGCAAGTGGTAGACTGTCCAGGTTGGTTGCTCAGAAACTTTGTGGAGTCTCCATCCTTGGAGATACACATAAACCATCTGGACACGAACCTGGCCATCCACCAGAGTTGTCCCTGAATAAGCAGAGGGTGGTGTGGACACGATGACCTAAAGAGGTCATTTTTTTCCTCAGAAACTCTGTGATTCTGTCCTTGAATAACCCACACTCATGTCCACACATTTGTTGTCTCAAAGTGCCTTCTTCTCTCATAACAAAAGGTCACATTCTTCAACTCAGTCGGGTGACAGATCCTTGCAAGGAAATATTTGCCAAACTCCCAAGCTGTGACCTAAGTCCTGGCCTTTTGCCTGGCTCTTAGAAGCCCCTGGAATAAAATTATTTGCTTCAAGTCATAAACTGCTTTTGCCTCTGTCAAGAAATGTGCTACATGATGCTTGACTAATGCGCAGTAAAGCTGTCACTGTACTACACCCATATGCATGAACAGACGGGCTGAGGTGCCCAGATGCCACAGCACTGGTCATATGGCTCAGAAGTTCCTTTAACTGGAGGAAGAGTTTTGTTTTTTTTCAAGCTGAAGAGAACAGCAGAAATATACAAACACAAGTAGGGTGGTTTTTTTGGTTTCTGGTTTGTTGGTTTGGTTTGAGTGTTTTTGTTTTGTTTTGGTTTGGTTTTTTCCCAGAGATCCGCTAGAACCAGTTTGGGAAGAAAAGGGATTTGGGGAGAAAGGGTACTATTGTGACAGGTAACAAATCTTTGTATGAATACATATTACAGTTTGTTTCATATACAAGTTATATCAAAGGTCAGGATAGTTTCATCAAATTTAATGATTTAGCCTTGTATGATCAACAAATGTGCTCTTTTTTTTTACTGTATTTATGGTGTTCTCTTATGCTGTGCTCACGTCCCTAAAATAATTGCCATGCATTGCTTACTATAAAGTCTCCAGCTTTCCATATTTAGAGAACTTGCTTGTATAGATCATGGCCAGTTTAACAATTACTTTGAATGTGTCTGCTTACTGGGGAACTAAAAAATCTGGGTTGAACTCAATTTTGATAGTCACTGAGATCCAGAGTGTAAGAGCATCTAAGCTGTCTTTCCTAACTGGGTCCTGGCAGTTTGGCAGCTGCTGAAAACAGGTAGAATTCATGCCACAGACCATGGAAATGTATCTGCCACCAGAGGTATGTCCTGGGGGATTTTTACACTTTTGAGAGAAATTAAGAGCTCCACTACAGAAAAATTTTACACCCTCCTGGAGCGCAACAAGGGGCTGAATGATCAGGGAGAGAAAATCTGCTGGAAGGCTTTCGTGTGATCTCTTCTACAAGGAGGCAAGGATATGGTAGAGCAGCTTCGATCCTTAGGTATCTGGTTTTTTCTCAGTTTCATATGATTGTCAGTGTATTGAAACAGAAACTTGGTCTGGAGGCACTTTCAGTGCTGAAGTGTCCTAACTTCTTAGAAGTGTGTTACTTTGTAGAGTGGAAAGACTCAGACCTCTGCTAAAACTTGAGAGGTCAGATTGGTCTTAATCCTTTTTAATTGAGAGGCTTATTATCTAGGGAGCCTTCAAGAGTGGAATAATTGGAAAAAATCTGGATAGGGTGGTGGAAAATTTTGTTTGAGACAAGGTAGGGATCCATTCCCTTTCATGCATTTTAGGTAATATGAAAACATATACTGACTGCCTGGTACATTCATTCAGGTAGAACCTTGGGAATACAGCTTTTCAGGGATGAATAAAGGCATGCTGCCTCAATCACAATGCAGAGTGGGATGATGACATTCTAAGGTTAATATAGGTTAATACATGTTCTGCTTTTTCCAATATTATGATATTACATTTACACCAGTTTTCCAATGCATGCTCTCACAATATAATTTTGTGTTTATTTTAAAAGGGTGGTGCTTTTTTCCTAGCTGTTTTCACAACCAGATTTTTATTTTATTAACTTCCAGATAAGAATTTTTATTTGTGATAAATATTGGAGAAGTTTTTGAATTGTGCTAAACTACTGAAAACACTGATTTGAAATAATAATAATTTATACCACTCTCTTGCCAGTGTCTACTGTATTAACATGCAACTAGGTATCAAACTTATTCTCTTGCACACTACACTGGACTAAAATAACAGCTATTCCCTTGCAAAGGCATGCTTCAATACATAAATAACACTATGTTAAGGGTAGTGTGAAATTATACTTACTGTGATTATAGTGAAATACAACATATATCAGAAAGGTTCATCCGAAGCTTATAAATTCTTACTGCAATTATCTCTGCCAAAGGCTTCTAATTTCTCTTGGTCTTAAATTTTAACATTTGCTTGTTTCTAATTGTAACAGTACTTCTGCTTGCTTCAGAGTTTTGCCTAATCACCTGATCTAATAAGCCTGTGGAACTAAATATATTTGTACTAAATAGATTATCTGTCTCTTCAGCTCTACTGAAGAGTCCCTATGATGCTGTACCAGAGCCGAAGAATATTAAACCACCACAGTCCTTAAGTCCTAAAAGCTGGATATTAGGATAAATATGGTGTATTATATATTTGGCTTTAGTTGATGCTTTATGAACTTCATCCTCGTTCTTATTACTAAATTCAACTAATATTAAGTTTTAATGTATTTATTTAAAAATATATGCATCATGGAAGATTTTATAGCAAGGGCTAGGGTTTGAGGATGAGTGAAACCTTAATATGTACTGAGCACAAGTGAGTAAACTGTCCTTTGCAATTGAAAATTAGCTTCTCAGCTGATTTGGATTCTCTGTGCTGTTCAGACACCTTAAAGTAACATCTTTATTTAAAAAGTTATTCTTCAGTGAAAAATTAATTGTATGAAGTCATTCAGATTTTTAACCTTCTAAAGAAGGTTAAAACTTTATTTCTTTGAGCACATTCAGTAGTACATTATTGTAATGGACAAATTTTTGTTGTCTTCCTCTTTTCTATCCTTTTCTATTGATATTAATCATAAAGTTGCAGTTTTTGTGTTGCAAATAGTTCAGTGTGAAAAAAAACCCAAAATAATTTACTGGCTTGGGCTTTTTCTTTGTCAGCACTGTGGAAACCAAAGCCTGTTTATTGGAATATGTATAGAATGACTTTTAAAGTGAGATGGGAGCTCTTTGGTTTTTCAAAAGAAATGCTGTGACTACTTTCTACAGGAGGCAGTTCCTGACATCTTTTTCTACAGACTTGTGACTCCTCTCCTTCAGACGAAGAGATTATAACTTATTTTGCATCCCAGTTAGTTATCAACAAGATGATGCTATGTATCTTATGAGGCTTTTATACACTGTTTTATAGTTATGCTATAGCAAATAGGATGAAAATCCTCCAAAGGGATAAAAATTGCCATCTTCTGTGATGTGATGGGGAGAATTAATTGGAGGTGCAAACTATACTTCCATTAGGTAGTACTCAGTGGATCTTTTTATTCTCTAACATTAAACTTTTCTTGCTTTGACTTCTGGAAAAAAAAAAAAGAAAATTAAGAAGAAAAATAACCTGTCAATGTTGAATGTATCTATCTGGGAAAAGATCTGAAAATGAGAAGTTGAGGTCATCTAGAGAAGTGTTTGGGAAGTCAAATCAATCTTACTGATAATTATACTCTATGGGAGACTAAAAAAAAAATACAATTAGTTCATTTTCTCCTGTATTCAAGTGGAACTTTATTCAAGGAAAAATGGTTATGTAATTTAGCTTCTTTGTATTACACGATGTTTCAGAGCAGCTTACTCAATAAACAGAAATCTTTCTCATAAAGAAAGAATAATTTTTTTCTTATTTAGCAATAAGATACATTAAATAGAAGGTATATTACTGAAGGTAGATGGAAAAAATTATGAGACCATTTTAGATACTAATGAGGACAAATATAATTTGTAAAGCTACTTAATTATCACTTAATAGTCTTTGAGAGACTAATCTAACCTTTCTTGTAGGTATCAGAATTGCAAATAACTAGTCTGAGATAACTGAGTGTTAAAATGAGTGCTATGAGTGGCATTTTAAGTATAGGGTGAAATAATCTCTTGTTTAGAGTGTTCTTTAGCATTTAAATTTTTCTAGACCTTTGTATTTTATGCCTGTTGTTATGTCAGTATAGCTTTTTCTGTGAGCTCTTTTCTGACTGAAGTTGTATGAAGTGGAACAGGTATGTTTTGATAAGTTATCCTTGTGCAATATCTGTATCTCAGTGTGGTACACAGCAAGTTTTGCTTTCTTCCCATATTGTAATTTGTTTGTCATAAACTTTATGAAATATCAAGGGAGACTATTACACTTGACAGACACAAGTGCTGCACCACTGACTTAAATGGATTTGTGCCTGCCTACATCCATCATAAGTTTGGTTGTCTTCCAAAATATTTTTTGTCTCTTGGAAATGGCAATTTCAGCCTGTAACACTGGTAATGTTGCTAGAATTAATGATGGTATTATGCAGTGAAATGTAACTGGTCAAATTATGCCAATTGTTTCTTTCATTACATGACCTTATTTTTGTTTATATTTCAATGTTTCTGTTTTATGAAAAATCCTGGNATTTGAGTACAGAAAAAAGTCAAAACTTCCTGTTTTAATAATGTTACCCAACTGTCATTTCTATGTTGACATGCATAAACACTGTAGCTTCAAACAACATTTTGCTAGTTAGTCATTTTGACAATATTGCCTTCCCTGTGCTGCATCAGATGTTAAATTGCTGAATTTCAGGGTCCTCCCTGTTTATTTCCCATTTGGTGTCAAATGCCTCACTCTTGCTCCCAGCTGACTCCTGATGTCAGCACCCCACTATGTACTTCAGCAAGCCCTCCTTTGCTGTGCACCATGCTTGAGAAGAGATTTCTGTAGGTGCCTGTTGGGTTACTTTTTGAATGCCTTCAAATCCCTCCTTCCCTCCCCTTCGCTCGGGTGCCTGCAGGGATCGTGCTGACAGTCAGGCTGGTGATGTGTTGTGACCACAGCCAATATGGTCCCACAGTTTCTGTGCACTCCCCTGTCTGCACCCATCTGCTCTCCCCGCTCTTGCGCTCAGGACGTGCTCATGTGCCTGTCGCTGTTGTGGGGGAACAGCAGGAGGACTGAAGTCACTTGGCATTAGCTAATGAGGACACAGGCTCAGGGTGCATGGGGCACCTCGCTGGGCCCTGGGGTGCAGCACAGCTCTGGCCCTGGCTGTAGGAGCAGACACTCCTCACCAGCTGTCCTTCCTATGCCTGTGTGTGGAAATCCTGCCCCATGGTCATGGTCCCATCCTGAACCTGACCTCTTCAGGTGACTCTCACACAGCTTTAAAAGCCAAACTTTTATGAGGCAGTAATCTGAAATACAGTAAGTGGTGGAGAAAACAGGAGGGAATATACATTTCTTGTTAAATTACTCCTAAATTTCTGATAAATAACATTGAGATACACAAAGTTAAAAGGAGATGCAACTTCAGTATATATGACATTGAAATCAGATGTTTTCAAATCCATGTTAACAACGTCAATTAAATATTGAAAAAACCAACACATCATGTTTGTGCTGAAAAATTGTATCTCAGTAGATGACTAAAGATAATTTCACTAAATCAGCAACATAACAAAATTGTTGATATCTTCAAAAGTTGTACACAAATATAAGCAGAACAAATATTAAATAGGTGATACAACAGCAAGGTTCTACATTAGCTGAGATATTTTAATATGTACACTTCTGGGCAGGATGTCTTGTCTATGATTTCAGCATAACTGAGTCTGCTCTGTGAGCATTTACTAGTCATGTTTATTGCCTCATAATTTCAGACTACAAAGTAATCCTGTATGTTCTTGGAAGTTAGGTGTTCAGATGTGTTTACCTGTGAATAGGAGCCCTAAGAATCTACTTAATATCTTTACAATGTGGATTTATTTTAAAAATTTGAGGACTAGATATTTTAAAGCCACAGAATTTATATTACTCTCCTTAATCACATAAGCAGTTAATTTTGGATAAACAGAGTTTAGAGAATTTCAATTTCAGAGGGCTGGATTCAAGGCTTTCTAAAGATTCAGTTGAATTATGTTTTGTTCATAAGGTTTTGAAAATTTTCTCAAATGTTTATTTAACTTAATTTCTAGAAAAGGATGATTTTTATTTGAAAATTGTGTTTGACTTTCAGCGTAATTTTACCTAATATTGGCCAAATTCTTTTTTATAGAATTTTTTTGATTTATAGGGGACAACAAGAAATTTCTAGTTTTGTAGACAGATAGCTTTGGAGTTTTCAGGAAAAAGTAAAACAGTGTTCATTCCTAGTTTAAACAAAACTTACAAACAAAATTAACCAAAACTCCCCAAAACAACCCCTTCCCCAAACTTATTACTTAAGTGTAAGTAAATATCCTTAGTCTTCTCTGGTGACTATAAGAATAATTATTCCCTTTTGCATGATTCTGAGGTCCTCTGATGCTGGTGCAATGACTGTCTCAAGTAGGAATGAAGTTGTAGTCAAGTTGTTTCAAATGAGAGCTAAGCAAGACAATAGAAAAATGTTCTCTAGAAAGATCACAAAATATCTGGACAGCTGAAGTGTTACACAAATTCAATATGTAAGCTTTCCTAGCAAGAATTATAAGAGGAATCTATTTTAAGATCATTAGTCTGAAATCTGAATGTTACTGCTGCTGGTGTTATTATCAATTAGTAGCTTGTGGCATATGGTGGTAGCATCATTAGAGATAATAATAGTTAAGGCTCTTATACAATACTTGCAGTTCTGCAATGCTAACCTCCAACTCAACTGGGCCAAGAAAATGTACCTAACAGAGCTGAGCACTCTGCCTAGGAAAATAAAACCCACGGATGTGTAGGGTTGTGGGTCTTTGCCTTAATATGGCAGCAATGTTAGTTGCTTTTTAAAATAAAGTTTTAGAAAAGTGATGATAGTTGGTACTGCAAAACATTAAGCTCTTAAAGTAAAAGCAAGTTTTGAATGACTTCTCCAATCCCTTTTTTCAGTGGGATGTGGAGATTTGTCTTATTAGTTGCAGGGCTTTTGGGGAAAAACAATATATTAGGAGGAGTGTGAGAACACTAGTAACAGGAGGGAGAGCTGAATATGCCTGAATACAGATGTAAGTACTTTCCAGGAATTCTTATTAAAAATGAACTACTACTGTAGTTGAAGACATAACTCACTAAAGCCAGTAGTTTAAAATGGAGAAATCTCTCTAAAACTGAGGTGGTAAAAGAAACAATGTCAGCAGAGCAAATATTGTGACTTGTAAAAAGATTCTTCTCAGATAGTCCCTGCTTTCCCATCCCTCAGTCCTTGTCTCAGAATAAGTATAACCCAGAGGTTATTTTTCAGGGGATAATACATCCTGGTGCTTAGCCAATTTCACTGTCACATTGGGAATACTTACTTACACATGTCATCTTATTTCTTTTGCACTTTAATTAGCAAATATAAACTTCAACAGTCCATAATAATAGCCTTTAACACCTATTTTACTACTCAATCTCTCTCACTTTTTAAATTATTTTCCCCTAGCAAGTACACAAAAAACTTGCATAAAGTAGTCTACCAAGACTCTATTTCTCAGTAATGCCTAGAAATATCAGTACAACTCCAGATATTATTACATATTATGTGGTGATTTCAAAATGAATTTTTGGGATATTAGACACATGTAAATATGGAAACATGAAACTAAGAGCAAGATTTTCGAAATCTGTTAATGCATTTGGTTTTCTTTTAAACAAAATGAATTTTTGAGATAAGTAGCTGTACATAAACTTCAGAAAACGAATCAGTACTGTCTGAGATCAGATAGTCCAAAAAACTTTTCACCTCTTTCCTGTTTCTTACCAATAATCTCCAGAAGTGGTTTATAGCAAGACATTATAAAATTCAAATGTTAAACACACATTTCCTTTTAATTTTTTCATTTTTCCTTACAAGAATATGTAACTTCTTACAGCATTTACTTGTTTTTAAGGGCTGCCAAGACCTATTTGGGTTTTTCCATTGAGTTCTGTCAAATTTCAGATGGTTTTGCATATTTAATTAATATGAGAAGTTACTTTTTTGATAACTTAGTCATGCTGAGGATATAAGCATATAGTGTTAATATGATTTTAAATACAATACTCATTTGCATAATATTGATGGTATTACTCTAAGACTGAAAAAATCATCTACAATGTCCAAATGAAAAAGCAGGCTGCACATTTATGAATGTCTATATTCAGTTATGCTCTGTGACAATGCTTTTTCTGAGGAAACACATGCCTAGAAAAACAGGATTTTAAGAGAATTTGAGAAACTTCTCAAGGTGATCATGGCAGGGAAAAAAAATGCCCAATTTCAAATGGCCACTGTGGCTTCCTGAAAGCATTCTTGTTAGTGGAAAAGTCTCCACTCACACTCCTTGTGAGTAAAAAAGTTCACCTTAAAAAAAGGGACATGGTTAATTTTGGAAGGGAAAGTGTTGGGGAGAACTGGCCTGCTGCTGCAGTCCAAGGTGGTTCTGATAGATCAGGGTAGCTCTAAAACATTACAGTCTCTTAGGACTGATAGCTCCTCATCTGAAGAGGTCTTCAGCTGGTGCAGGATTTGTCATAATGTCATGGCTAAAGAATTGCCTTTGGAATTCCTGATGTGCCAAACCCCCACATTACTAATATTTGTTCTCTGTTGACATTTCTCATTCTAATGAATGTTTTTGTTAATACTTCTGTCTCTTTCTGTGTTGTTGGACCCATGATGGCATCTTAAATGCTGCTTTACTGATGCAAACAGCTTGTTTAATGTTTGTGCTTATGCACTTCTTGTGCATAAAGAACCCTTCATAGATTATATTAAGAAATAATTAAGTAACCTTACCAAAACTGGTTGTTTGTTTGTTTTTGGTTTGTTTTTGGTGGTTTTTTGTGTTTGTTTGTTGTTTTTATGGTTTTTTTTTTTTTACTTGGACCTCATACCTAGGAACCTTTTAGCTTTGGAGATTCGAACAGTATACATCCTGCTGCTTCTGGCCTGTATTGATTTCAATTGGGTAACTATTTCTTGTACAAGATAACTATGTAATCAGAATATATTCAGGAGTATGAATAGTAAAGCAATTCAGTAATTACAAAAAAACTTTAATGTTGGGAAAAAACGTTGTGGTCTTGCCTCTAGTCTTGCTGGGATTTTGTTATTAAGGGTTTAGGAAGGTCTTCAAAACTGTAGCTAAAAATCAGTATCATTTTGCTAATCGCTTTCAATACTTTTTTATAGAACATTAATATCTTAAAAGTAGAACTTGATTCTAAAACCATTTTATTTTTTAGTGAAGAGTCGATTAAAGAAGAGATGAAAAAGTCTTGATACACTTGAAGGAAAAATGACTGTTCAGTGTGTGTAATACTCGATCTGACTTCCCACACAAGTTTCCCAGCATTGTAACTGAGAAGGAGATACTTTAGTGTTCAAAAGTTGAACTGTGGACAGCCCTGGTCTGGATTTGGGGAGTCAAGGAGGGAACACAGGAAGTTCACTTGCCATAAGATTTTCCCAAAAGACATCATAATAAACCAGTGACTGACAGAGGGAAGGAACTTTTCCTTCTCTTCCTTTCTCTTTCCTTACTCCAAGGTCCAAATCACAAACAAGGATCTGAAAACACAAACTGTCTGGACACACAGCAAAAACTATCTTAATCCCACAATGATTTGGAAGGTCTAATCTTGCTGTACCACGGTAGCTTGAAGAAAGAATCTCTGCTTTTGGGCACTATATTCATCCTTGAATGATTATCTTTGCTTACCCTAAATACATTACCTGCTATTTTACACAAACTAGCAAAGTTTAAACCTTAGGGGCCAAAGCACTTACTATAACTCTGCCTTATTTAAAAGGCTTTAACTCAATGTTAAAAAAAAAAAAAAAAAAAAAAAAAAAAAAAAAAAAAAAAAAAAGGCAAGCAAAAATTAACTGAATGTACACAAAGGTAACTCATAGGAATACTCTACATGAAGCTGACAAAACATTTTTCACTAGTAAAATTTACATATATGGTAAATATCTTCGAAATCTGGGGAGCTATATTTTTTTAAATTATTCATAAAAATATTTTTGTAAGACTTTTTTTTTTTTTTTTTTTCCCCAGAAAAAGGGGTTTTTGCGTTGCTAGAAAACACAGCAAAACTGTTCATGTGATGCCTATGGAAAACTACTTCCTACAGCCTGCCTTTCTTAATGGACTTTTACTGCAGCTGTGTTCTTCAAAGGTCTGATCATTAATGATTCAATAATCTTAATTATAAAAAGTGTTAGATTTTAATTTTAATTTTTAAAAGACTTGATGTAGATTGGCAGTTTCCAAACTTGAAGTGACAGTTTCTGTATTGCTTTCAGTACCGCCATGAATAATTGTGTTCCAATTAGTTATTTCCACAGAAGTGCCTGTGTCATTCATTTGGGAAGAATTCAGTTCTGCACGTTGTTTTTGAGAAAATGAAATTTGTTTTAATAAAGCTCTTAAATATTAACAGGTAAGGGCTCTTATATTCTGTTGTGTTAAGTTACTGTCTAAAAAAAATCCCTGGTCCTCTCTCCAGTTCTTACAAATTCTTTTTTACCTTCCTCAATGATATATTATTCAATAAATTATAGTAAAATTCTAATAGCAGAACTTCAAACTGAAGGATAGAGATTCTAACAATTTATTCATAGTTTACTGAAGGTTTTGTGCCTAGCCCTCAGTTCTAATTCATAAATTGTTTAAAAAAACAAAATATAGAGTCAGCACAATAAGTCTTAGTCTTAGTCTATTTTATCATAGCCTTATGATAAAATGAGAAATATGATAATATGAGTGCTATTTCATGTCCCATCTTTACCTTAAAATACTTTCATGTCTCCAAATTCAAGGAAATATAGATATCCTTGTTTTCAACTTAGCAGTCATTTGATGTATTATAATTTCAGATCTCTTCAGAAAGCTTTTATGTAATACAACAGAACTTACAAGATTTTCACATTAAGCTTTGAGCTGAACATGTACAAGATGCACCACTCATTTCCAAAGCAGTTTGACCTTTCTGCAACCATAGAATCCTTGAATCATTTGAGTTGGAAAAAGCCTCTGTTATCATTGAGTCCAACAGTTAACCTAACACCAATGTGTTCTCCACTGAACTATATCCCCAACTGCCACATCCATGTCTTTTGAATGCTCCCAGGGATGAATCCCTCACATCCCTAAGCAGCATATTCCAATATCTAAAATGTGAAAATTTCAATACCTGAAATCTCAAGTTTGTGAAATAAGAATTTCTGATGGGTCCCTCCTGTGGTTGCTTCAGCTTCCAGGACATCACTGTAATGCTGGGTTTCTCTGACTTCCTGCTCCACTTCTGATAACTCTGTGTGGTGTTGGATGAACAAATATTGCCCTGCTCTCTGTTGTAGGTACTGTCAAGTGGGTCCATAGGCTCAGAGCTGTCTGCTCCTGTGTCTGTAGGGTGATCTCAAGAGAGTTGTCTTTGGACTTCAGCTGCTTGTTTTCTAGCCAGCTGTTAAAGTGGGACATGACACCACTGTGTGCCCAAGGATTAACTAATTAGGTGTCTTCATTGTTTTAAGGGCTATATTTTATGGGATGAGTTTAAATTCCCAATGTTAAGCAATAATTTAAATCAGAATGCAATATACCTTACCTTAAATTTTTTTTTTTATAATCTTGATTATTTTTTCTCTAGCAGTAATAATTTTTTTTTAAACTTTTATATCACAGTGTATCATAGCCTAATATAGTGTTGGAACTGGGTACACTACTGCTTTCAAATGACCATCAAACAATAATGTGTTGTAGTCAAAAAAAATGTTTTTACCTGAAGAATTTATTTTTTTTATCAAATACTGGTTAAATTCCAATTAAAAGTACATAAGCTGAAGCTTTTATGTATATGCACGTTTGTATATGTGCCTCCACACATATACAAACGTGCGTATACATACACTGGATACATGCATTCTTTTAGATGTAAAAAGTCATCACTCATTCCACTAGAAATGGAAAATTTTAAGTGTAGCAATTAGCTTGGGGATCAAGGCCAGTACCTAAATCCTGTTGGAGAACACTGATCTTTTCCCAGAACACTATGCCTACTTCAATATCAACAGTCTAGATGCATATAAAATATACGATGTTGGCATTTCCAATGTTTTAATTACTTAAATAATAATAATTTTGCATGTATAACTAGGGCAGAAGCACTTGACCTATACTACCTTAGGTGGACTATCTGAAGAAATTTTTAATATTATATATTTACTTTCATAATGTGAAATCTATTCTAAAAATATTTATTTAAAGCAGAGTTGGAATTATATTCTAATCAATTCCACCTAGTCTTGTTCTTGCTGAATATTAACGTGTATCATTCTGCAGCTGAATCAAAGTTATTCTTAGAGAAAACTATTTCATCTTTTTGAAACACTTGAATAACACAAATCATTATGCTAAGTACATACAGATTCAGCCTCTTGCTGAATATGGAACTATAGAGAGGATCAAACACTTTACCTGTCTCAAAAATAGGCCAGGTATTTCACTTTTGATAACTGTAGATTATCAGAACTCCCTTTCATTTGTTGATGTGTTTTCCTGTGGTGTGCATCACAGAGAGAAAATTGAGATTAGTGAAAATAGCCCAGATATTCAGGAAAGATGAAATAGCAAGCAAAGAGGTGTTGGATTGCACTTTCATGAGTAGCAATGTGTATACACACATAAAGCAAGTAATATAGCTCATAATTAAATTGAATCAGAAATATGTTGAACAAATACATTGGAATTATAATGTTTAGTAAAAAACTTCACTCTACAGGTATTTTTAAAAAGCTTGCACAAAATAATGTGTTTAGTGCATGGTTTTCTTTCCAAAGAGAAAGACAACAGAACCAAAGCAAGGTTTTGAAGTCAGTTGAGCTACATGAAATGAAAGATTTGTTTCTAAATTTTCCCATTTATATACATATGTATATATGTGCATATACTTATGTATATAAATGAAATAACACAGTATTGTGAATCTCTTTCTTGAAAATTAAACAGCAGTAACGCCAGGCAATGAATGGGTAAAAATTATGAGCTCTTTAATTTTACTTTATCTTTCAGTCTCACAACATTATAAAACCTTCTAATTTTGATTCACTCAAATGGCTTTCTGATGTTTTAAAAGTCATGAAACTGATTTTAAAAAATATTGAGTGGTGAGGGGATGTAATTTTTATTAAATGAATTGATTTTTCTTTTATTTTTTTTTTCTAATCTTAACAAAATTAAGCTCAGAATAAATGATTAATGTTTATTTAGAGGATAAACCTGTGTTGGAATTTTTTAAACCCTAGGGTGCTAGGTAATAATTCCTTCATACCTTTTGTATCTCTAATTATTAATTAGATGTACTCTTGGGTGTATGTCATTTTAACCAATACCAAATACAACAAAATATAGATATCAATGTCATAGGCAGTCTTTTCCAAATTCATTCATACTTGGTGACTGGATTCTAGTACCCTGTTCGTAAAATTCCTTGTTGATTGCCACTTATGTGTTATATTATACAGATCTAGTTAGGTGGTTCAAAAATTACACTTGTACTGTGCAAACAGCATAAATTATCTTCCCTTGTAAGCATCCGTCCTTTTCCATCAGTTGGTATGTGTCTACTTGAATTTAAATTGATCTTAAATTATCCAGCACTAAATGTTGGTCTCCTCTGGTAATAATAATGACTGTATTAGGAAAAAATATAAAGTACATAGAAACATGAGAGATTGTAGTTATCTCTATATTTATTTCTAGTCTCTATGTCTTTAAAGAGGGAGAAGTGTTTGGTGGAATATAATTGTCACAGTAACCCAAGTAGGACACCGGTAGTCCGAGGAATTCAAGGGGTTTTGGGTTTTCCTTTAAGATGACACATAATAAAATGAAAAAAAAAAAATCTTGTGGCTTCTTTTTGTTTGGTTTTGGGGGTTTTTGGTTGTGTTAGTTTGGTTTTTTGGTTTTTGTGGAGTATTTTTGTTTGGTTTTGGTTTTGGTTTTGTTTTTGTTTGTTTTGTGTTGGAGGTTTTTTTGGTTGGTTGTTTCTTGGGGGTTTTTTTGTTTGTTTGTTTGGAGGTTTTTTGTTTTTGTTTCGGTTTCTTGAGTGTTGTTTTGTGTTTGTTTGTTTGTTTCATTTGTGGGGGGTTTTTTTATGTACAACCTGAATAAGATGGCTGAAAAGCAACTCTGGGGGCCATGTGACCAGAATGGAGTGAGGCCAGCATCATGCGGGCTGGATACCAGTATGGCTCATACAATAAGGAACTGTGTAGCTTATTATTATTAACATGTAGCTTAATTTGTGCTTTGGGTAGCAACCCTGAAATGCTGTAGATTTTTATTTTTTTTTTCTCATGCTTTTAGCCTTTCTTGTTGTGATATGCCTCATTACATTGCAAAATTCTCCATGCTAGTTTACTTCCCCACACTTTATCCTGTAACTCTGTTCCTTCTCATATTCCCAGCCAGAAGGATGAAAGCATTTTTTGGGCAAGTGTGCATAGGGAAGAGTGTTCTATCAGCAGCTTGGAAAGATGCACATACCTGTGTATACCTGTGCGGTTTTTTTTTCTTTAATACTTGTCATTTCTGTAGCAGCTGCCTCATGGATATGCAGAGGGTAGAAGGATAGGAGTGATGAGATAGGTTTAAGTAATTGACCAGAACCTAGAGTAACTAGGAATGCTACTGAGCCATAAACTCCTTCATTATTTTGGTGTTAGGGATAAACTGACTAATTGTTGTCTGGAAGCTGCTATTAAGATCCATTATAAGAATAAGATTTAAAAGTTTTCATAGTTACTGTAAATTGGTGGCTTTTCAAAAATACAGCAGTACTTTCAGTGAACACGACTTTTGGGAAAGCTGTTCCAACTGAAGTTCAGTGGACCTAACAGTTATATAGTTAAATGCTTTTCTCAAGCTGCACCAAAACAAAAGAATGAGCCACATGCAGAACTTTGTAACCAATCAGTCTTTCTTGGTGGACCTCAGTTGTTAGGACCTGGCAGTCACAAAAGACTAAGAGGATTTTTAAGTTATATAAAAGAGAAATTCTCATAGATCCATACCTTAAATCAAGGATCTTCTATAGGTACTGAGTTTTGCAGTTGACGGAATATCCTTTAAGTTTCCTAAGGCTTGTAAATTATTTTTGTATGCAATTTTTCCTGCCACATCAGAAATGAGGTAAGTTTCAGTGCTGTGCATCTCTTTATATATTAATGGAGAGGAAAAATTGGAAGAAATACAAAGAAATATTGGGGGAAAAAATCTAATACTATTGCGATTGATGGGTAGTATCCCACTGATTCAGAAGATAAAGATTTTTTAATTTCTCTAGTCTATATTGAAAAAGAAAGAAGCCAGTGAAACAAATTCTTTGACATTTTCATCTTTGGAGCTCCAAGCAGTATATTAATGTGCTTTTTTTGACAAGTTTCATATTCTCTTTTAAAATAAGTCTCCGAAGGTCAAGCTGTGCCCTTTTAGAGTATGGGATCTGCCTAAAAGAACACAAAATTCATGGCTGCAGCACTGGTGAAACAAAAAGTAGCTGGATTTTGGTCTTCAGACAAACACCTTTTACCTTCTGTGTGCACATACTCAGGTGAAAAAGGATTCAGTTATTTCCTGGGATACTGTAAATAATCCAAATTAGAACTGTAATTTCTAGCCATCCACTGGCTTCTCTTTTCCTCCAGTGTTGGTTTTACAGTTTTCAACAACTGTTCTCTCATTCTTCTTCTGAAAATGAAAATTTGCTCTGTAAATGTTATTTGCATCCCCAGCTTTCCTCTCCAGAAAAGCAGATAGGATCTGACTGCAAACAATGGCTTTTCATTGACTGTCTCTGAGCTTCCTTATGGCAGAAAGAACACCATCCTCTTGACTTCCTGGTGTTCTTGCTGGAGGCACAGAAAGATCTGCAATATATTTAGGCAACCAGTGGGAGAACAGCTACTTTCAAACAATCAAAAATAAAACCTATAAGAAGAGGTATAGGAAAAAACAAAACAAAACCAAAACAAGATCAAAAAACACCAATGGCTGAAGCACTCTTCAAGTAATTCTGAAGCTAGGGAAACTGATGGCTTATAATAGCCATGAAAATGTTCCTTCTTCCCAATGAAACATCATGGACTAGGTTTTAATAAGTGCTGATATTTACTAGGCAAAAAAATTCTGACTAGTGTTATAAACTGTCTTATTTCATCTGTGGTTGCAAATTCACCACGTTTAAAAAGAGAAAGCAAGCTCTGAAGTCATTTGGCATACAAAGAGAGGCTTACAAAATATATACATCTTCTGTAGACAAGAGGGAAAGATGATATTTACTTAAACTAGCAGGGTTTTTTAACTATTAAACTTAGGAGTTTCTTTGTATAATAAGTAATATAATAATAAATGTCACTTAATATTTAATATTTAATATTAAAGCTACATAAGTTATTTAAATTTTAGAGTTAAGTAAGAAGTCCCTGATAGTGATTTAAAGAATTCAATAGAAGCTATTGAATCAACAGTATTGGCAGTTCTAGACACAACCTGTTTAACTGATAATATGAATTATAATATAAAAGACTGGAAAGACCAATGAATGAGAAAACACAAGATGGCAAAAAAAAATGGATATATAAGTCTTCTTTACACAACAATTACACTATAATTGTGATTATAATACTCATATTTTAATTGGGAATCAAAATATATTCTGGAGATAAATGAATAGGAGTTTTTGTATTTCTTGTCTGTCCAGCATTTCACCCTTACTCCTCCATATCCACTGAATACCATTTTCTCCAAAAGTGATGAATACTAATCATCAAGTATGAAACTTCCACATTTCCATGTCACTAAGGTTGATTGAACAGATAACCAAGGACTAAGGAGTACCTTTTAAAAATTTAGGGTACACTTGGAACTTAAAAGGAAAAAAAATCATTACAAGGGATAAAAAAAAACTTTAAAGATTTTTTAGTCAATGGACTGAAGAACAGATGAGATTTTTTATTGTTCTGATCCAAAGTATAACTAAGCTGCAGGATCAAAGAAATGTAGACTTTCCAAATACCTAAGTTCTTCCTTTTGAGCCTGATAGGCTAGATTCTGATTTTAACTAGCATTAAATAATACATTAAAAAAAAATCTAATTTTTCTTTACACCAGTTACTGATAAGGCTGTTACAGAAGACATGTATTAGGTAAATTTTGAAACAATAAGAACGTTCACATCTTCTGAAAACACTATTTCCATGATTACAAAGGTCTCCTATTTCACAATTTATCATATCTAAACATTTTCATTTGCCAAATTCCAAACATCGTGCATACAGATGAACAAGTAGAATGCATTAATGAGGCAGATCACCCTGAAAATTACATAATTGGTAACACCTGTAAGCTCAGATTTTCAGTGATAATTTAAGAGTTATTGCATGAATCATACATAATTTATTTGAGTCCTTAGTGAATAATAAAATCTCAGAAAGTAAAATGTACATAAAGATTTATATTAGAAAAATTACCTATTCACAGAATCACCAGTTTGCATCACAAAATCAGTGGTTTCCCAGTGAATCACTGTTTTCCCAATACATGATTGGAAAAAAAAATTGGATCTTCTGAAATGACAGCTGATGAAACTTAATTCTTAATGTATATATGGATTTAAATCTTCTAAAACATTAAATATGCAGCAACTGTAATATTTAAGCATTATGTTTTACTATGGATCAATAAAGGATGAAATAATTTTTAGAAACCCTGGAAATAAATTTTAGTAAGAGCAGTATCAAACTTGAATGCAGAAGTATATCACTGTCACTACTGGAATTTGTTTCACAATGGCAGCCCTGAGATCAAGAGAGTGGGAGTTCAGGCCTTGCTCTGTTTTAAATCCTCAGAGATTTGCAGGAAATCAGAGCAAATAAATTAACATCTCTTGCTTTGAATTACTTACCTGTATGTATAGATGGAAGTTTTCCGCCCTGAAGGGTTTTACATGAGTCACTGGTGAAGCTTTGGTGGGGGGAGAAGAAGGAATGTTGCAGAAGGAGAAAGTACTTTCATAAGGGGATTATACTGTTATCCACTTGAAAGCGGTCTTTGTTTCTAAGGTAATTTCATTTGGTATTCTAATCCTTTCAGGTGGTGATGTTTGCTTTGCCTTATTGAACCTAGAATAGGATTTTTGCATGCTTTCTTGATTTTTCTAGCCATTAAAACAGTCTGTGCCAGTGACTTGGCATAAAACTAGTGTTATCCTGCCATACTGCTCCTTGCACATTCCTGTGAAGCTCAGCAGATGCCTTCTGTAGCTTGCTTATAGTGTAGCTGCAGTTACAAAAGTGTCACCATGTGGAAGAGCAGTTTGAGAACAAGTTTTCATAAACAAAGGGAGAAGAGTTGGTAAAACTATCTTCTTGGCTTATTCACACTGATTCCAGGCACAATAGGCTGGTAACTAGATATCCACAAAAGGGTGATTACTATTTATGTTGCTGATAAGAAACGTATGCAATAATTCAGTGGGAGAGTGGATTTTGTACCTAGTGCATAGATTGTCTGAGATTACCAGTTCTTTTATGATGGTTATTTAATGGAAATTTCCTAAAGTTGTCTCTCACCCATTTTGTTCGTTTGTTCAATAACATGGACTGGAGATGCAGAAGCCAAATCTTGAAATAGATTTCAAAGATCACTTAGAACTTTACCAGTGAGATATGACCACCAAATAATCTTTAATGTTGGTATGTCCAGCAAAAGCAATATGACAAAAAAACCCCCAGTAAACTGTAAAAGCTAACAATCAGAAAGATTATTTACCCTGTATGGGGAAAGGCTCCTACTCTGATAAAACATAGCTAAGAAAAGTTTTGAAACTGTCTTTAGTATGGGTTATTTTGAAAGCAAAACTGCAAGGTAAACACAGATGGTGATGTGATATATANAAGTTTCCCAGAAGGAAAAGAGCTATGAATGGAGAGTGGATGGCACCATTTTTCTGCTTTTGTTCACCTAGACTTGTTCTGGTTGTTCTCTGAGGACATGTTATGTAATCAAGCAGAGTTTCAAACACCATCTTTTTAGATAACTTGGGGCACTTGGCCCTTAAAGCACAGCTACTTGGTAAGTTATGTTTGCCCCTTTGCTCAGACATGGCAGGAGTCTCTCTTTGCAAGAGCTCGGTCCAGTATGTGAAACACTTTCCATGTCACAAATTGGACAGGAAGGAGTGCAAAGAAGCAGTAAGGAGACCATTCCCTGAACTGGCCTATAAAGGGTACAATAGTGAGCATGTCCTAGTAGAATGCAAGGTAGATTGACAAATGCATCTCTTTGCCAGCCTGTGAGACATGGTGTGAGACAGAAATTGCCAACACGGTCTGGATAATTTGAGGGATTGCATTTTTATTTAAAAGGAGAAAAATGATGTGTGTTGGATAAGAGGTAAGAATATCAAATTAGAAATCAAAATTAGCGGAAGTCAGTCAGTTTTTTCCCTCCCCTTTCTCCCTTCTCGAAGTCCAAAGATGATGTCATTCCTCTTCTTCTTGTTACTTGGATAATTTTCTTCATGGGGTTTGGTTACAGGTAGGAATCCCTTTATCTCATGAGTTAATAATGGAGGGTGGAGATGGTGATTCCTTTGGATAGTAGACTAAACAAACTTGATAGTCAGTCCTTCCTCATCTGTCCGACTTATTTCTAGCTCATACAATTATTCTATCTCATACATTTAGTTCTACATTTCATAGACTTAAGCACAGACCAGATTCTTAAATGAAACTTCTTGTCATCAGCACTGATGTTCATTTTTCTGGACCTGCAACAACATAGATGAAGCCTTTGCTGTAAATAAATGAGGAGTTTTTTTGGACCTTACTCTTTCAATGTGTGATTTGTCTACATTGGCATATAAAGGTATGAAACTTGAAGATTTTGACAGTTGTGGGAATGGATGCATTTTCAGTGAATCCCCATGATGTAGTTATTCCTCAGTCAAGACTATTTCAACTATGTTTTCTGTACTGAAGTCTTGAGAAAGGATGCCCCTCTTTGTGCTTGCTCCTGCCAGCCAATTCCTACTATCTAGGCAGAGGGAGAAGAGGAACATTTCAATATTATGTTTGTAACGATAATTCTACCCAAATGTCTCAAAAGTAGGGGCTAAAACTTTGTTTAAAATAAATATATTAATCCATAGACTCGTTTGGTAAGATTTATCACAAAAAATCACCTTGATGCTAGAAAGGACTTTTTTGTCAAATGGTTGTGATTTGTGTCTGATCCTGAATAATTTAATAGTCTTTCTACGTTAAAAGTATTTGTCACTGGACAGCATTATTTACAATGAATGTTATTTAAATTTTGCTTATATGTATCTGTAGCCCCTGCTAACAGATGTATGGAAAGGTTCCTTATCCTTTCAGCATTCCAAGAAATATATAATATACTGGGGAAACAAGACCTAAAAAAATTCTGTGACCTGTCTTTTGAAAGTCTTTGATCTGAAAACCTAATTTATGTGTCCCAAGACTGAGACATCTTATGCAGAAACCCATCCACTTTCTAGATCATTAAGCAGACTTCTGCATATACTTCATCTTCAAAATCCACTAATCAGCAAACAGTTTGCATGCATTAATACTTCAAATGTATACAAAAGTGTTAACTATTTTGCTTTACTACAGTTGAGTCAGACTCAGATAATAAGTATATCAAAACTCAAAAAATTCTTCTCTAATAAACAGCACTATATATCTACACCCTCACTAGTGTTATTTAGGAAAATGCCTGTTCCTGAGAAACTTTTATCACAAGTGTACTATTCTCCAAAAGTAAGATTTATACTCTCATTATTGAGGTAGAAATGTACTTTTTTTCAGCAACCAAGTTTATGAAAGAATGCTATTTTTCCACTGTATAAAAAAAAAAAAATTACTGCAAATACCATCTGAAGTATATGATCTGATCCGACACAAAAGAAACCCTCAAATTAATTACTCCTGTTAGTTCAAAGTAATCAGACTGTTTGTACACCTATGTTGCTAATCAGTGATACAGAAGAATGAAGTAATTATTTACCAGCAAAGCAGAACAACTTGGTTGAAGTCACCAATTTCCCTGAATTTATGACAGGTGAGGCTATTACTGAATTTTTTTAGTTCAGAACCCTTCTCTCTGTCTCCTATTCCTATTCACATTTCACATAAGTGGTTAAGATGAGCTAAATTCAAAATAAGTCAACAACCAGCTTAGAAGGCAGATCCTATTTGATGACAGTGCTGGCTTGTCACCGATATCCCAGACAAATCAACCATGCATTTTAGTAGCATCTATCTTTTAAAGAGGATTTTCTGAAACAGGAAAATAAAAACCCTTGATTCTCACAGTGAAATGACATAATAACTGATTTTTTTTTTTTTTTTGACTGGTCTTAAAGAGTCAAAAATTCTTGTTAGCTAGGTGTCATCATAATGTGTTTCTGTGTGTTTTCTTGATTTTCATGCTTTATTTTAATTGAATTGCAGCTTCTTCAATCTATTTTAAGGATCAATACTTCTTCACAGGGGCAGGATGAATAAGAATCAATCTGAACACTTCAACTCCTTCATCAGGAATTGCTTTAAACAGCAGCTCTTTCTCTGCAGTAATCTGTGTGATTCTGTTAGCAGCATCAGTCACTGACAACAAGACACCTGAACTGTGTTTCTTTCCCTGTTCATTGGGATTTTTCATTTTACAGAGACCAATATTCTTTCTTATAAGGTTAGAAAAGATCCATAATAGCTTTGATACCATTATATTTTAAACTCTAGAGTTCATTAGCATACTCTTCAGCTTGTTCACTTTCTGACTCCTTGCTGCTTATGAATTATTCAGGGTAAACTTCACTTGAGGTAAATAGTTTGATCTGAAGTTTTTTGTATCTGGATTTAGATGCAACGAGAAGAGTTAAATGCCCAGAATTTTAAGTGAGGAGGATTGCAGAGGCTCAGCTATTAAGATGGAAGACAGTTGCTGTTGGTGCTCTGGGGCTACCATTGAGATCTCAGCACGGTGCTATTTGTCATTCTGAAGTAGGTAGGCATTATGATGCCTGGAGTATAAATCAGCCTTTACACGGTGTCAAGTCCTGAAGCACTTTGAACACTCTAATCCACTTCTGAGTTAACAGAACATTTTTGGTTTTACAAGCTTTAAAGTTTTCCTTTTTAGTTAACCCTGTCATCTTGTTATTAATCATCATTATTTTCTAGAAATTTACATACCTCCTCAGATTCAATTCTTAATGTTTTGCTTCAAAGTTGTGGTGATGTCACTGAGATGAGCTTTAGTTTTAATCATCTAGTACAGATGAAGTTCCAGTAAAATTAATATTATTAATTCTGCTCATGTAAAGTGGAATACTGCCTTGTCCTACTAGCAGATCAGCATTATTTGGATGCTGTACCAAAATATGATGTCTGTACCTTGTATCCTTCACTCACTTTTGTGTAGTATCATGTTAGTGTTTCCTCGTGGACAGAGCTGAAATTAAAGAATAGTTGTTTCCCTGTGGCTGTTTTCACTGTATGTCTGCAGTCCAGTAAATATTGGCTCGGCACAGCAAAGCAAACTCTTTTAAATGCTGATTATCTTCTTTCATTTGGGAAGCTAGTGTACATACAAAGACTAAGTTCAGAAATTATATATACTGTAGGTTGTCAGTTCATTGAATTTTGGTTTCTGTTCTTCCAATGGCTGAGTAAACATTTTAGCCATCAGCGACCATTTTGCTGATTGAATTTTGCTATATATAGTATTATATAGACTTCAGTCTGAGAGCACCACCGTGCAGTCAGTTGAATTTACGGTGCTTTTGCAGGTGGAGTTGTTAGCATTAATGAAACCCATTAAGGTCACGTTATTTTCCTGCCAGGCAGCACAGTCTGCAGGCGCTGGCCGATGCCTCATTGGCTGTGACAAGTCAGGGCTGTGGAGCAGGCGTTTGTCCCTGGTGAACTGACAGCCACACGTGCTGCTGCTGTGCTGGGCACCAAGCTCCCCTCTGCTGCCCCGGTGCTCCACGCAAGGCAGCTGGAGTGAAGGGAAAAGATTCTCTCAGATTAAGGTGTTACCACTAACCTTAGAGAAATGCAGGCCATATTTTGATTCTTTAGTCTTTGGAACAAAGGATCCTTAAAAGGCATGACACAACTGAGGACAGTGCTGTCTGATTCATTTATTTGTCTATTTATTTAATTCTCTATCTTAACTTTCATACAGTGCAACATAAATATTCCGGATCTAATTAATCTAAATTAGCTTAGCCCAAAAGTTAAGCTGCTGTGGTCTCTGCTAAAAAGCTTGTTTTCTTATACAGCCACCCAAAGTTATTTTCATTCAAATGTACATGCTCAGTAAGGAAGCATAATAGTTCAGTGGCAGAGTGATTGCTTGTGCTAGCAATAGCACACTGAAGTTATATGACCTCTCATTAATCTGTACTTTGATAAGGTCCTGGAGTGGTAGGATTAATGACATTCTACTGCAAATTATTCAAATCCCTGCCTGTGCACAGACTATCTCTTTGGAGAAACACACAAGTGATATTGAACATTTTACTGCCTTGGAGAATAACTACAGTGGTCCAGAGACAGAAATTTACTCATCTGTATTGTGGATCATATGAATTGCCTAAAAACAGGCAGCTTTGTTTTTCTCTTATTATTTCTTCTGCATGTGATTTTACTTCTAGAAGTGTTCTACTTATGCAAAGGCTGCTTTCCCTATACCCCCATCCTTTTCATTTTATCATTTGAGCCCCCTACAGCACACTGAGAGCTATGTACCTGGGCTAGCTTGCTGACATTCATTTCATTTGGTCCACAAGGCTTTCCTGGCTGCTTATGTTTCCCTTGTGCCACATCATCCTCATCAAATCCTGTTTTTCCTCTTGGCTTCTTTCTGTCAGCCTGCATTCTTCTGGGCGTTGTCTCTTCAGCCATATCTCATCCCATGCAGTGCTTTCAATTCTTGTTACCAACATTACCTCCCCTGTGAGGATTATAAACTCTGCTCCTAGTGCAGCAAAACTATGTGGATTTCATGGCCAGGACAACCTTTCTCTATGGAAAAGAAAATGAGCATGCCACTCTCACATTTTAAGATCTATTCCAGAAATTCATGGACCTGAATGTCAGAGGGACTACTAATGTTATCTGGTGCAGCCCTATATAACAGCTCACAGAATCTCTTCCTCAGTCATCCCTCTATATAGCTGAATAAGCTCTGATTAAAAGGTATCCTAGATCAATTTATGGGAAACAATATATCTAGCAAATGGAGAGTTTTCTATATCCTTAAACCATCATTGATGAAATGTTTATCAATTATTCAGCAGGGAGTCCAACTCCTACTCATGACTTTCACAGATGTGAAAGAAAAGAAAAATTTTATTTTCTAGTTTCACAAAGTGCTTTTCTGCGTACTACTGTGTGTCATATTTATATCAATTGGATTTTTCTTAGGTCAAAAGGCAAGCCCTTATGCATGGCAAGCCAATGCTAACCTATTTAATTTTCCATTTTTGAAGTGTAAAAGCTGGATGTCATAAAGACTGTTGTCTCAGTGTAGTACACAGTCATCGTGCTTGAAAATTTCTTTTTTTTCTATATTTAGGAATTGCATTAGCCATTGTTGAAGTAGCTTTCTGTTGACAATTTGTGCTCAAAAGAGGAAAGCCCAAATAAATGCAATTTGAAAAATCATCAGAAGGTGAACTTCCTCCAGTGAAGTGCTGGGTTGACCAACATGGGCTGATAGACCTCCCAGGTTAAGGAATGTTTGTTTCCTCAGCACAATGCCATGCCCAAGTTCTATAGATAATTTCTACCAATAGAAACCATCCTTTAATTTGGCTCTGGATGGTCCTGAGGCTGCTGCGCTGTCCTGGTTGTGAGTACAAGAAGGTGTGGCTCCCCAGAGATTCTACCTCACCCATCATCACTGGGCTGCTCTGTACCATCTTTTGGTAAACATTATGGGCTGATCCTGTGCTGAGTTGCCTTTTGACAGCATGCAAGCTGCCTATGCTGCTTCTCAGCAGTTTGCAGAGCACTGCTGTACCTTTTTCCAGTCCATAGCAGAATGACACTAATGAAGAGGTTCACAAACCTTATCTCTATTGCTCTCCTTCCTAAAAATTTTAGACTGCTACCAGTTAAAAGAGGCTACTTTTTATTCTTGATGGTATATTGTTACTGGAAATAAAGATCAAAAATTTTAATTTTGTTGTCATATAACAATCTTTAGAATTTCCCACATATGTATGTAAAAGTTACTGGTAGACTTTATATACCAATGCCTTTGGAGTCCTCAGTGTTACGTAGTCTACGAGATTATTGCTGTTTATTAAGCTCATACTCCTCAAATTATATTAGCTTGTTTTAACAACACAAAAACAGATTTCAGGAACTTTGCTTAAAATCTTTTATGGCAGTTTGCCTTTGAAACTGCTACAAAATCGTAATGGCTTTTCATTTTGATTTGCTGGCAAGAAACAAGTTGACTGCCCTTTCTTTGAAAAACTTAAAGGCTGAACAGAAAATTATTTTGCTGACATACTAAATGCTTTTTGCAACTGAGCTGATTTTCTTCAGTAATAAAAGTTGATTGGTATAATGAAAAAATGTTTTATGTAAGCATCACGCTACTGCACCAGTGCAGCCCTCCAGCCTTCTCTGAGACTCTCAGGCCGCATTCATTTGAATCAACAGGCTTATCCACATGGCACAAGCTCAGAACAGAAAATGTCAGCCTCAAACTATTTCTTTGATTATATACTCAGATTAGGGAACAGCATGTTAACATGCTCTCTGAAATGTATCTATGTGTATATATTTGCATAAAGAAATGCATATATTCACACATAAACAGATATTTAAATATTATTTGTACCTTTTGATTTATGTTCAGCAGTCTAGTTTCTATCTGACTGGAAGCCTGTAGCTGCTTTCTCACTGCTAAGTGGTAGTTAGTGAATTGCAGTTTCTGAAGAAGTTTTCTGAGAAGCAAAATTCACTGCTGTACTTCCCAGAGTAAAGCAGAAGAAGAGTTTGCTGTTGCACGAGCTATTGCTGTTTTCTTACTGAAACTCAAGGAATCACTGATGCTTTATATTGCCAGCTCTGTACCATCTAATATAAACTTAAGCTAAAGATAGATGCCTTGATAACTGCCTGTTCACTAATGACTTCAACTGAAGCAGTTTAATATCACTATTCATTTATTTATACACTCTTCTTTTTTTTTCTACAGCATGCTTTATCTTCTGTTACTGAAGCATTTAAATCTAAGAATTTGTACCTCCAGTATGCTGTAACTGAGTTTAAATGTTAATTTTCCCAATTTCCTGAAGTATATAGTTAAAAGGATTTCATACCTTAGAAATTGTAGTATTTCTTTTCACTGGAACAGTAGAAAATTCTCATTGTGTTTCTTTTTCAAAAAACCCTTCATTTACATACCCTCTTTTTCTGTATCAACCTGATGAAATTCCTCAGAAATCCCCACATAAATCTACAGAGGTTTCCCCTTGCTTCATTCTGTAGAACAGGTCTCAGTTACTTTTTTACTTGAAATTTACATTAGATTATTTGATTATTCTTTTTTATTTTCCTAATTTATTATCAAAATAATTTCTGTATTTGATGCCTTAGAAACATCAAAATGGAAGAATTTCCAGAATTCCATGTCTAGTTGCTTACTGCTTTTATAACTCTCTTAGCCATTTAATAAAACTCTTAAAATCAATATGTCGGTTGCTCAAGGAGATTTTAATTTATTCAGGATTCAGATTAAGCCTCCCTTATCCTATGTATACTGTCTTTTGGAGTTGTTCCTGTTTACAGCTAGTTTCTGCTTCACAGAAGAAGAGAAAAATATCTGCAGGAGCTTAAGAGGGCTTTTTAGCCCAATAAATTTGTCATGAACCCCATAGATTTTACTCAGAGGGCTCTGCCTTTCATAAACTTAATTACTCTCTCCACCTGTTGTGAGGGGCCAGATGTGCCACTGCTGTTATTTCACCCTTTCTAGGGGACAGAGCACTTCCAAGAGTTTCTGTAGCTGCAGAGTGAATTTGTTTGTTTTTCATGCTGCTCACACACAGTAGAAGGCTTCCTTAAATAGGGCTGGCAGAAGTCCATGCTGTCCCTCACTGTGGGAGCAATTAACTCTATTATATAGATAACCAAGCTCATAGAAATGAGGTATGGGTACCATTACGTGCCCCTGCAACATTTGTTTAATTGCTAAAGCACTTGTTTATGCACTGCTTTGTTGGGAAGAAAATGTATTAAACTATAAAACAATGATCTGTCAGGTATAAAGCCTGCAACCTTGAGGGGATCGTTATGGGGCTCAGATCAGAAGAATTTAGGAAATTTTGTCATATATCAAATGTCTGAGACCTAAGCTTCATCTTGTTGTTAGCTATAAGGCAGTTTTATGGACTGTCAACATGAAGAGAATATTTACATATTTTTATCAGCAAGTAATTGGTTTTTTATCATTTGTGTTTTCTGTCTTCTTGTATTACACTATATCATGTTGTTCATAAGAAGCTGCAGTACTGTCATATTAAGTGGCATTGCTATGTTACCTCAAAGCATCTGATTTACTTCCTTACTGTTGTTTGGTAGAACAATGAAATTAATGAATTGTGTTCAAGCCAGTGGCAGCTTTGATGCTTTTTAGCTAGCAGATATATCAACAAAATTTTATGGTAGATGTGAGTATGCAAATATGTGTAATGCAATGAAGGTTTAACAGATCAGTGCAGTACAAAAATGGCAGAGCATATGTTATGCATTATCAAGCTAAAACTAACTAAGAAAAACAAGTGCTGTAGACAAGTAAAGATGAAAAATGTTCAATACCTTGAAGCTTTGTCCTATGTATTTCTTTTGAGCTAGCCTTGATTACCACATGCCTATTCCTGCAGTCTTGGATATAGACAGTGAAATCAGCATTGAAGGCTACTGCTCAGGTTTATATAGAAATTCAAATATTTGTGGCATGTTGTGACCCTTGCATTTCACAGTTGCTTCTGGAGACAAGTAGGAGAACATTACAAGGTCCTTTCATGGTAATGGCCATTCTTCATTTTGTAGAATGTATTTTAACAGTCTTTATGAAGTTTTAACTCGGGATTGAAAACTCAGTACCCTAGAAAAGAGCTGTCTCTATCTCAAACTTTATTAATCTAAAAGTTATTCATTCCTGGAAAAGCATACCAAACTTCCATCTTAAATTTTGTGTGTAATAACCTGCATATGTATTGATAGTGAGATGCACTTCTTCAACTTACATTTATGGATTTAATCCCATAATTTGGTAAGGCAAACATCTGCTTTAGCATAAACTGTTGTTTGAGATTTAAGAATAAACTGACAGTTCTCAATTACTAACTTCTTCATCCTTTGTTATCCTATATTTAGATGCCAAAATTTATAAAGTGGAAGAAATAACGTATTTTCTGTCCCTATGGGCTTTTTAGAGCAATCAACACTGTACTGTATCAACCCAAGCTCCTGGAAATTAAAACAAGATCTTAAATCTAAACAAATTTTCTAAATTATTATCCTTAATTTAAGAACATTTTATTATGTAATTTATTAAAATACTGATTGTTCTTGGGAAAGTTTAAACAGAAGATACTTCTACTGGAAATCTAAACCTTCCCACACTAAAGGTATTCATTTATTTCAGTCTTACTGAAACATTATACCTGAATTCTGTTCGTGCTTGAGGTTTAAGTATAAAATTGCATTTTCAATCCATCTAAAGACAGCTATTTATGCTAATGAACTTCGGAATGGAAGAAGGTGGTACAGTCACTTATTGAGGAGGGCTAAATACGAGATAATTTTTTTTAAATTATGGTATGTTCTGCTTTAGAATCTGTTGTTTTAAAACATAATCTGAAGACTAAACTGCTTGTGGAAATGCCAGCACACTTCTGAAACATACAAATAAATTTTCCATGTTGGTCTGTTACTCAGGTATTGATCCTGGCTGCCTCTGACACTTTGAAATCTAATGAGGTGACAGTCCAAGGTCTTGTAGCTGCAGGCTATTTCTTCCAATATGTCATAATTTTCCTGCTTGTTTTTAAAGCTACCTATATCTATTTCTCATTTTAGGTCAGATAACCTTGGACTATCAAAATGTAAGCTGTTGAAATGAATAGTCCTCTGGCTGGTACAGTGACTTTCTCAGGACTTTCAGCATTGATGATATTCCACTTTGCTCAGTGTGACTAACTTTCTTTGACTGTATATTTCGGTTGTGCAGATATGAGCTTTAAAAGCTAATTATAGGTTTTCTGAAACCCAAAATATAAAAGTCCACATACACAACCTGGTTCTGATTTTTTGACCATCTTTTTTCTTCTCCATTCACAATACATTTTTTTAGAGAATTCTTCACAAATAGCAATAGTCAAGATTGATACAAACTATCAAATTGGTGCTGATAAATGATCCCAGATATTCCTTACAGTTGGGTATCTCAGAGAAACTCATTCAAACGTCTTTTGGAGGTAAAATGATAACTGGGGAATACTGTCACAGGTACCTGAGATTTTTCTGGCTCTGTAAGGTTCTTGTTACGCTTTTATAACAACCCCACGTGCATTGAGCTGAATTTGTTAGCAGAAATCTCTTTCTGCTCACTGGAAACCACTTGGACTTCACGACTTCTGAGAGCTCTCTGGCAAGGGATCTGGAGATGCTCTGTCTGCTATAAAAGCTGACTGAATTGCTGCAGCTACAGGGGAAACCTCTAGGCCTGAAGGCATGATTTTTCAGCAGAACAAGTGCTTCTCCATGAGGTCATACCTGATCTGTTATAGGGTTATACAGAAACAGACATTTTTGGTTCTCTGTGAGCAAATTTTCCCTGCGTCACAACATGAATTTTCATAAACAGCTGCTCTGGACACAAAATTTCTTCCCTCAGACTGCTCAGCCTTACAATGAATAAATCTTTAGGCTGATCTAGAGAAGCTTGGATGTTGGAAGCTCAGTTTTTAAGTGAGACAGTCCAATTAAATGAGAAAGTACACTTGAATAATAGATTTAATGTTTTTTATAATAGTGGAATTTTGAATTATTGTAGGAAATGTCACACACTGTACCTTCATGGCTTGTAATGAAGTAATTGATCAAGTATGACATGAGTGTTGCTCCATAAATCCTGCATGCTTTGGAAGCCACAAAGGATAGAGGAAATTAGATATCATTCTTAGACCTTTGTACAAGATATTGCTAGTTAATGACATTTTTACCAATGCTATACTGATGGCTCTTTTTTGGATGAACATTCCCAGGCTAACTTATCATGATCAATCAAGCCATAACCTGAACACATAATCATCAGGTAAACAGAACTTCATTACTCACCTATTAGTCACAGATTTTTAGGCAGTGAGCATTCAGGAGGCTGCAGGCAATAAAGAATTGCTCACACTGTTGTTTGGATGTCAGTAGCACAAATGTCATAGGGTGGTGCAAGGCTCTGCAGGCCTGCATAAGGGCGATGCTCATTTCTCGGATGCCTCACTGTCCCATCTGGGTCACTGGAAACTGATGCCTTGGGAAGGCTGACCTGAAACAAAGACTGGACAGAGCTAGAGAACAAAGTAGAAATTTATTGAAAGGCCTTCAGGGTACGCCTTGGGCAGGACAGGGCCTGACCAGGGCTACACCCAGGGTGGACTAAGAATGGTGACAAAATGGCTGACCAGTCACGAGGTCTTATACTTTTATAAGTTCTGGTCCATTTGCATATTGGGGTTTAATTGTCCAGTTACAGCTTTGGGTTGAGGTCTCATCCTTCTTGTTCCTCCCTCCAGTCCACTGCTGTTTGTGCTTTGGGGCCTGAAAGTTGTCCTTGGTCCTCAACAGGAAAAGGATTTGTTTTGTTTGCCTACTCTGTGAAGAAAGGTTAATAGCACTTAACGTGAGGCTCAAAACTACACCCCTAGGCAGAACAGAATCTGAAAAATGTGAAAGGTAAAACTTAAGGCATCCAGGGGCAGCACCTTTTTCCCAGGGAGGAGATCCTCAGCCTTGCTGCCTTCCAGAGTCTGTGTCTGCAGTGACAAAGTATTTCAGAGCAGGTGTAGAAAGTTACTCCAGGGTATGACCCTATTTCTATACAGCTGAAAATACAATACTTGTTTAAATACCCTCAAGAAGGTCATCATCCATGCTTTGATATGTTTACCTTTCAAATTTTGTCAGGAAGTAAACCATGGCTGATATTTTGTTGTGTTATGACTGGTAGCCACTATTGATTTCTCTATTTGTCCTTGTGACAACTCATGTTTGCACATTTTTAGATCATGGAATTCTGTTCAAGTAGAAATGATTGCTTTTTCTAATGTTTGGGTTTTTTTTCCTGTAGACTTTAGTACCTTTACAACCAAGCTATCTTCTATGTGAACGTGTATTTCAAGAATAGACTTTTTAGGAAGCTTTTAACTCTATAATCAGTTCTCAAAGTATTCTCTTAGAAATATAATGCAGTGCAAAACCAATAATCATGGTGATTATCATAAAATACAATATAGGCTGAAGAACAAGCAGCTACATCTGCTGTTCTGCTTGTTGGCTTAAGATACTTAACATATTGCATAACTTACAAAGAGGTCAATGCAGTCATTTCTGCCTCCAAATGGACAGTGCTGAACATTTGAATTGGGGATTTGCTTGTCAAGTGTGCCAATAAAGCAATTCTAAATACCTGTAGTTATTGGTGCATTTTTATTTCTTTAGAATAATTTAAAAAAAATCCTACCTTTTCCATGAAAAATGCTGAGAAACGCAAATGGCCTTATTGACCTCTCTTAGGTCTTTGGCTGGACCTCTCTGAACTCATATTCATACATGAGGGAAAAGCAACCTTGAAAATGTTAAAGCCTATTAAAGTAGACTGGCATAATAAGGTTGTGTGTAAACTACAGGAGACTGAAACCTGCAAATAGTAAGAAGTTAAAATCACTGGTAGAGCAACATTTGCCTGTGGCAAATTTTCAAATTAAAAATCTATTATTTTTTATTGTTTTAATCTGTACTATCAGAAGATGGGGAGATACAGTTTCCCATAACTTAAAAGAAAGTTTGTATATTGTCACAGACCCTCAATGGAAAAGAAAATTAGAAGACTATTTATCTAGAATAAAGAAAATAAATTATCCCATTGAAATTACTAATTTCATGATAACTTAATGCTTTATCTTTAAAAAAATCTTACTCTTCATCAAACATAATTTAGAAAATCTATTACTAGAAAATATTTCTAGGAAATTGTTTCCTAATTCATGGGCCCAGGTCTTTTTGGAAAAGAAAAAGAAGAAGAAGAAGAAAAACTAAAAAGTGAACAGTCAGATGTTTTTGTGTGATGAGAGAGAGTATAAATTTCAGCATAAATCTGTCCTTGCATGCCTTCTGCATAATTTCTGGATCATAGAGGTAAGGAATTAATTATTTTTCTCAGGCCTTTTGCACCTTTATTGTCTGCTCTTAAACTAAACAAGAAATTACTGTGGAATCAAAGTCTGATCTTAAAATATTTTCATAAAATTTTGTAATCTTATCCACACAAAAATTTAATCATATAAGTATATATGTTCTCTATTTATTCATCAAAAGGAATACAAAAAACTTGACTACTCTCAACATTCCTCTGCAGTACAGAGTAGAGACAAACCAATGTAATAAATGGTATTAACAAATGACTTAATTTCAGAGTCAGTATAACTAAGGCCTTAGGCATTTTTGTTTATTTCCCATTTCTAGGATTAACTAGCTAGAGCAGAAGGACAGAAATTAATATCAAATCCAGTTCTTACATTTTTATCTTCATTTTATTGATCCTAAATAAGCTTAGTATACTTGGAGGGTGAATTCTATTAAGGAGAAATAACCAAGGGAGTTAGAAATACATTCTTGGATAAATCTCACATTTCCACTAATAATTCATAGTCAGCATGGAGATTACTGAAAGTCATAAGAAATATGAATATTACTTATAAAATTGGAGGAACAAGAGAGTTCCTTGGTCTTAAAATGTCATGATGTCATGGTATTTATTACAGGAAGTATTTCACTTTATCCAAGACAGGGTAAGAAAGGTTGTTATTATTTTTTGAGTGTTTTCTCTCTTCAGAGGTGGGAAGAGAGATGAGGAAGAAAATATATAGGGAAAAGATATAAAGGAGAAAGAAAATTTATATAAAGAAGAAGAAATCCTCCTATTTCACTAATATCAGGGTCTTGGATGACCTCCAAACGTCCCTTCCACATTCGACCATTCTCTGACTTTCTGTTTAGAAGTAAGAGGCAGAAAATTAGATCCATAATTTTAATTTATATAATATTTTTAATAGAATTTTTTCTTCACAATATAGGGGTCTGATCAGCGGGTATTTCAGATTAAAGACAAGGCACACATTTGGACACACTAAAAGTATGTCAAACTAGCAAATTTTCTGAAATGAATCAATTAGATGGAAATATGAGTAGCCTAATATAATGATGGGCAATAATTTTTTTCAGAAACATCTGCTATTGATTATTCTTGGCTACTGGAACAGACAAGCCATTGGTATAAATCATTAAAGCAATTTTATTTGGACCTTGCAATATAGGAGCAAGGTGAAACCTGATGTGCTTCAGATTAGGTTACTTTTTGCATGTATTTAATGTCTTCCCTATCTCCTGACTGTGGTAAGTTATAGCACAGAGATGCTTATTTAAAGGTTTTAAAGATGACAATGGAATAAACCAAGTACATTGGGAGGGGGTAGAACTCATAAAGGTATATCCTTTATGATATAAAAAATGGTATATTACCAGCTTTTGTCATATATGTCATAGAAGATATGAAATGAATCAAAATATTCTTGTGGGGATGAGAAATGCATATACACAGATATTATTTTTCCTTTGAGTCAGAGGACAGTGCAAGCTGGTTACTGAGGGGACTTTATGCACATGTTTATAATGTTTAATAAATAGTGTTTTATGGAGAGGAAGCTAGCAGCTGTCCTTTTTTTGCTTCTATCCATAAATCTGCCACATCACTGATTCTGACAAAGTGAAACTCTCTAGCTTTCAGTTTGTGCATAACACTGTTGCCAAACTTCATAAAGATATTTTATGGCCTGTTGAAGTGCTAAGATTTTAGACTTCATGAAAAATGAAGTCTCTAAATGGATTGGAGCTATATCACTTGAGGAGGTTAAAAAATATCGCTGAGAGTCACAGCTATTAGTGACAACACTGTGGAGAAATCTTACCCTGCTTATAACATAGTTCTATTATAAAATACCCAGCACACAGTGTCACTAATGATGAGCAATTTTCACCCAGACACCAAATTATGGTGTCTAGGCCCAGGCTGGTTAAAACATTTAAACTTACTTTGTATGACAAAAAAAAAGTAGCAACAAAGCCTTTTTCAATGCCTTGTTCTCTCTCTGGGAAATGCAGGGTATGAGGCATGGTTATCCATCAGCACAAATTCACCAAAGCAGGAGCTCCTATAGTCCTGTGCTTTTGACTGGTCTCAGACTTTCTTAGCTTTTCCTTTACAGATAGCAGCTTTGCAGCACTAAGCAATGAGGTGTTTCAGAAAGATGTGATCAAAAGCTCAAATCTTCAAAGGGTGAAATCTTGAATTATTTTCTGAAATTTCCTTGTATGCAATTGCATGAGTATCAGGACTTTCACAAGGGAAGGGATAAGAAAGCATATTTGGGGAGGCAGTACTGTGATTCTCCCAGTATATCTTACCTTAATCACTGTAAAACCTCACCAGTAATATCTTCGTTGCTAGTTCATGGTCTCATAAACCCAGGTCCCATCAGTCCAAGTCATTCAGCACTGATTTCCACCCCTCCATCCCCCAGATACATGCTTCCAATATGTAACCACTACCAAAATTCCAACTTCATAGGAGGGTCATCTAGAGTTCATCTCTTCAGGAACACACATAGAGCAAAGTAAAAATCTATGTGGCTTGTTTGCCCTTTTTTTTTTTTTTTTTTTTTTTTTTTTTTTTTTTTTTTTTTTTTTTCCCTCCCCCACACTTTTTTTTTTTTTCTCCCACTCAAAGCATTTTTTGCTTCAAGTCCAGTGTGCATAGGAGTCTAATTCTTCCCTTACTTTCCTGTAGGGGGATTTCTACTCTAGAATATGGAATGGCCAATCCCAAATTGATCAACCAGTTAAACATGTTTTTCCATCCCTCCCTTCCTTCTCTAATGTAACTAGTTCCAGAAACTTGGTTCTAGATTCTTCAGTAATCTGTTAAATATTAATGTGAAGATGACCAAAGCTCCTTTATGAGGTCCCATGTTGCTGTTTGGCCTGGTTTTCAGACTGTGAGGTAGTAGTTGCCTCTGAGTCTGTCCAATATGGGGAAAGCTTCTGATGCCTTCTCACAGAAGCCACCCTGGCAGCCCACTCCCACTACCAAAAATTTGCCACTTAAACAAAATTTTGATCCAAGAAATGAGAACTAGAATAGTAGAAAAGCATTTTCAGTAAAGTAATATAAAAATCCTAAAATAGCATTCCAGAAACATTCTAGTTTGATTTAGGATGATGGGTCATTTAAATTAAATGTTTAATGAAGCCATTAAGGTTTTAATTTTTAGCAAGGTACTAGAACTATAAAAGGCTTTTGAAATAGAGCTTCATTTTTATCCCAATTAGATGAGTAGTCCACTCCAACCTAAAATGTTGACTTGATGATGTTGGAGGCCTTTTACACCTTTAATGATTCTATGATTTGAAAGTTTTGATTCTTTGGATCAGATATGTTAACTTGGTTTACCACCAAAGGTGGAGTTATGAGGCAGACAACGACCAAAGAGGAGCAAACAGTGGTGTTATTTTGCTCATATTTGTGTTTTCTGTCTGATTTAACTTCCAAAGCTATTCCTTCCTTCTTTCCTCTTTTATTTCTGCTTGCCTAGGTTTTGCATTGTAAGTATCAGTGTAGGACAGAATCGGTCCATTTTTTTTTTTTCCCTTACCTGAAGAGAAATGAAATTATTCTTTAGTTTCAAGTTTTTGAACAGACTTGTATGGAACTACATGCAGTTCTTTTGACTTATATTTTTCTTCTGTGGGCAAAAGTTCTTTGGATCACTTTTATTTGCTCTCCTCTTAGGGTTTAAAACCCATTTTCTTCCTATGTATCAGGCCTTCCTTCGATCATACTGAATATTTGTGCGAGAATTTTTTCCCCGTTCCACCCCTGCCTTTTTAATTACTATTTTAACAGGATGTTTGCATTGAAATGTAACACAATTATTCTGCTGTTTTCTATTAAATCATTCTTTAAAGAGACTTCCACTGTTACAAATTGGGTTTAAAAAAAGAAAGAGAAAGGGAGAGGAAGGAAGGCAGGAAGGAAGGAATGAAGGAAGAGAGAGAGAGAGAAGAAAAAAAAAGCTTTCATCCTTCCAGGCATTTGGTAGCTCTGCAGGATTAGGAATACACTTCTCCTAAAAGGGGGTTTTATCCTTAAAACTGACACAGCAGTTCACATCTTGCCTGGAAGTAGCTTAAATTAGCTAATGTTGGAAAGATGATAACCAAACTTAATTTACCATTAATTTAATCAACATCACTAATACCCTCTTCCAAGACTCTTCTTCATGTGCTTATGCCATTGTACTTCACAGCTGTACAGGTCTTCATTTACACAAATGTTTTAAGGATATTTAAGAAAACCACCTGCTTTAAATTTGTGTTCTGATTTCTCGAATTTGCCAAATGCTAGTAAGCACAAACTAGGCTTCACTTGACATAAGTTTGAAATAGAGAAGAAAATCAAGTAACATTTACACTGACGGTAAATGGATATTTAATTAGTTGTTATAATGATGAGACATACTGCAGTATTCAGTATTATGATCATTATACAGTGTAGAGAGTGATTTATATTCATTAATATAATTGCTGATTCATATTCCAATATCTCCATGAGCTGGTAAAGTTAATGTACAAAGGAAACAATAAAAAACACATTTAGACAGGGCTAGGTGAGAAATAAAGCACTACTTGAGGGAAGGTAGAATGAATTTTCAAATTTGTTTTAGCTGTTTGAGACAGCTGCTGTATTATATCTGCTAAATTAAAGGGACTTTTCATTTAGTAGAAATGGAGACAGTTACTGATGATGACTATTGTCAGTTTCAGCTGAGGTAGAGTCAAGTTTTTTAGTATCTGGTGAAATGCTATGTTTTGAATTATGTTAATAACACACTGATGTTTTAGGTTTTGCTTGCTCTAAATCAAGGACTTTTGAGTTTCCAGTGCTCTGGCAGGCAACAGGGGCACAAGAAGCCAGGAGGGACCATGGCCAAGACAGCTGAGCTGAACTAACCAAAGAATTCCATGCCACAGAATGTTCAATAAATACACTGGGGGGAGTTGTCCAGGAAGGGCCAACCATTGCATGGGGATTGTCTTGGCATCAGTCATCTTTCTCTCTTATTCATTACCATTATTATTATTATTATTATTATCACCATTATCATAATCATTATCATCATCTTTCTTATATCATCATCATTAATATTAGTAGTATTATTAGTATATTCTACTTTGTTTCAATTCTTAAACTATTCTTATCTTAACACATGAGCCTTCCCTTTTTCCCTGATTCTCCTCTCCATATCACCACAGAGGAGGTCAGTGAGTGAGCATCTGTGTCATACTTGCCTACTCTCTGAGGTTAAACTACACCAATTATCTGCAGCACTATTAATCACTATCAATTATTGAATTATTATGATGAAATTAAGAAACTAGTTATCAGGGAAGTGGAGCAGCTTTAAAAAATAAATAAATTACAGACAAAGTACTGGAATCAGCAGCATGTCTCAGTTTCCATTAGCTACCAATGCAGAATCAGCTCTACAGGAGGACTGGGCCACAATGGCAAGGATGTCTTTTCTTATTCTGCCTCCAGCTTTTCTCTCATCTTTGTCACCACCAGTGCTGCTGCCTTCCCCCCACCATACCTCCTGACATTGGAGAGCAGGAGAAAGGCTTCAGTGACCTTGATACATTTCCATTTCCTTTTCTTTGGAGCAGAGAACAGACCTTATTAAGTTCATATGTGCATATTAAGCCTGTAACCATCTGCTGCGATTATGAACAGTGTGGTGGTTGACTTTAGCATTTGGAGAGGAGGTCTGAAGGTCAGCTGTGCTTCAGCTGTAGTTGGCACCTTAGGTTGACTTGAATAAGTGAAAAATAACGTCAATTAATGAGCAGCTAAGTTTTAAAGAGGGTTAGCATGTAGGGTATTTAAGATCAGGAATACAGTACCAGAGGACAATACGTTCATATCTCAGATACAATAGGAATTGGAATGAATATTCACAATATTCTTAAGATGCTGGACTAGCTTCTTGATAGTGATTTTTTTCCTTCTCAAATTATAATACTTAAAAAAGATTGGACTTATACCTTGGCATGCATTTGCTCTGTTTTGAGCAGAACTCCATTACTTAGTTGTTTTTTGAAACCTGATGCTTCTTTGCCTGCATGAGGAGATGGAAAACATGAAGTGGCAAGTCCTCCTGATGGGTTGTGGGAGCAACCAGCTCTCAAAAATATGAGTGCCTGTAATGTAAATTTTTGATGTTTAGGATTCATGTTTTAGAATTTTGGGAATCATGCACCTAGGTAATTCTGTTGGTTTCAATGTTTGTTTTCTTTGTTTAGTTGCTGATTGCCTAGATGCCAATAATTTTTTTTGAAATATCAGCTCAGTGGTGCCACTGCATATTTTTTCTACAAGCCATAACTATGATAATGAAGTACATTATTTCTGAGAATGTTTCAGTTACTTAGATTAAAAGGATATTGATAATTTAGAAGGTAATCTCCCTATGGAAATTCCTTGATTGGCCAGGGTTTGCTTTGTTCAGTTGGAATGTTTAGTGTATCTACTCCATTTTGGTAAATTAGAGAAAGTAAATCTCTTTCCATCATGACCTGATAAACTCTTCTTTCAAAGTGCTCTATGCTCTTGTGAGCAGTTCATCAAAATCTGGGCCTGCAGCTCGAGGACCGGGACATGGGGAAAAGTACTGTAAGTCCAAACAAGAATTATTCAGCCCAGTGTTTAAACTCTTCCTGTTGCATGTTTTGTGAAAGGATGAAACACATATGCATGAACAAGGGCCAGTAGGTAGAAGGTCATTATCCTAAGCAGTTTTGGAGTATTTAAAACACGGTAGGGAAACTAATACCACTGCAATAGTTTTTCAGATTTGAAGTTAATGTTCATTGACATGATGTCAAGGAATACAGAAAGGTGGACAACTTGAGGATCAGCCTCAGCTATAATTTATAGACAGTGTTTCTTTCATGAAATGGAATTATTAGAAATTAGCAATAACATAATCGAAGTGTTATTAAAAGCTGCAAATATTCACTGAAAAATATTTTGATTGTAAATACTGTTTTTTTTTTTCTTTTACTGGGAAATAAGAGAATGTCTGAGGAAGAGAGAGTTGTTTGAATTTTTACCTCAGCCCATCTGATGACCATTGAACTTGGATTTGGCTCCTGATTTCTTAAATCAGGACAATTACTGATTGTTAATAACTTCAATGTATTGTTTTTGTATGAGTTTGCCACTTAGTTATTTGATGAGCAGGATTCCACAGATATTTCTTGTTTTGCTTTTATTTACTTATATAAGGAACTGTGCAAATATAATTCAATGTGTAGTGTTTTATCAGGGATTTAGAAAACTTTGGATACTTTGAAATTAATGAGTTTCAAAGACTGCACTTCTGAAAACCTGGTTCGGTTCAGCCCAATGAATTGTGTTACTAAACTGTTTCACTTGCCTTGAAATCCATAAATGAATTAAAAATAATAATAATAAAAAACACCTTTAAATTTCTGGCTATGTAAAAAATACACTTGAAATTAATCTTTAATACAAAATTAGATAATGCATCCAGAAATCCTATTCTATGCAGTTTATTCAGTACTGAAACATTCCTAAAGCGGTTTTATACCTTCATAAATTATTTTTATATTCATAAGAAATTTCTTTTTTTATAAAATTCAAACCCAAAGAGAAAACTATTAAAACTTTTAAATACTTGACACTTCTGCGCATTTTCAGTTGTTGTTTTCAAACTGATTTGAGGAGACCACAGGCATTCATCTGTGTCATTTTATGTTTACAGATTTATTTAATTTTCAGGGGGTCCTATTCTGGTATTTATCTGTTTTACATCATCTTATTTCTGACGTGAAAAGGACATGAGATAATCAGAATCTAATTTCTAAGGTTGTAACTTGGAAAAATGTTGCTTAATTTATATAATATTGAGTATTTTAGGGTTTCTATAATGGGTTCCAACTGTCATAAGCTATAGCAAAAAATTTCCTAATAATTAGTTTCAGCAGTTAAGATTTCAGTACTTGCTCCTTTATTGAATATTCATTTCTGTCTCAGCTGAGGTTTTTGTTCTGCTCTCAAGGGAGCAAAGCTTTCAGACCATTACTCCATTGTTTTTGTTTCTTTCAGTATAGAGATTTAGGGCATAATGCCAAAATAATACTCTGTGGATCCTCATTAGTGAGCTTTACTCAGCTTGTCCCTCCCACTCCCTAATTAGTCCCTAAAAAAAATCCATCTGTGTAATGATTAAAAACTGTTTAAATTAAGAAATAAATATTAACGTCTTCAAGTAACAAATATTAGTCTGATATTCTGTGCTTAATAGTAAGTAGTGGCTTATATAATCTGGAGCTGAGAAGAGGAGAAAAAACAGGGGGTCAGTCAATTTACTTGCAGGCATTAGGAATTGTGGTTGATATTAATTCCCTAATAATTGTAACAACTTTTCTACAATCCTCAATGGTACATGGCTGGCTCATGTGTGTAGCTTGGCAGAGTGTGTCATAGTTGCACAAATTTTCTAGAAGAGCAAGTAACTGTATCAATTACAAATGAGCTATTACACTCTAAATTAATTATTAGCTGTGTAAACCAATACGTATGTGGACTGAGGCTGGGAGACTGAATTTTTACAGTTCTGACAATTTGGTATTTATTCTGCTGGGGTAGGGGAGCTGTCTTTATGTAAAAGGGAGCAAAAGGGAGTCAGCTGAAATAATGCAATGAATTATTTGTACATTCCTGGCCTATTATTTAATGGTAAATTTAACTCACTGATTTGCTTCTGAAAGATTGCAGCTATTTCAATTCTTTAAGTAACCTGGGAGTAATAATCATTGTCAGAACAGTTAAAAGGTAACAAACTTGAAACTTATCCTGCAATATTTACACTTCCCTGCTTACTTGATGATTCTTTAAGTATTAAATGAGTGACACCTTACCCTTCTCAAAATGCCCATTTTGCATTTCTCAGAATATTGTGTATACTCTGAGTAGAGAAATCCATGTGTGCCCTCAGTGATGCCTGTGACGAGATTTCAGGGTTGACCTCTTTGTATAGAGGTTGACTTCTTCAAAGCTTTTGATAGCTTCTGCTCTTTGATGATGACCTACACGTTTTTCTATTGCATACTAACAAATACTAATACTAATACTAATACTAATACTAATATTAATACTAATGCTAATATTAATACTAATACATACTAATACTAATATTGATATTAGTATGAATAATTTTGTTAATATTGAATACTCTTCAAAACTGTGTTTTGTATTTAGCATACGGTGTTTCTTAACCATCCTGCATTCTAATTAGCTGACCCAGCACTTGAAAATCTAGGTATACTTTTGGTTCAGCTGTAAGAAATTCCTTGGGATTCAGATTGCTGAAATTCTTTACTCAGCATCCATTGCCATTCTGCTATTGTTGCCTTGGAAGAAAACCTGTAAGAAACAGAGGTCACATGAAGCCTCCATCAGAAATATAACTTGGCGGGTTTTTCTTTTCAAAGTAACAGATAGACCCCCCCCAGTAGTTAGAAACAGCAACAGATTGTAAATTGAATATCATCTAGTGCTGTTGTTAGCTGCTTGTTTTAGCATATGGCTGGAAATTTTAGATGAGGAGAGCTGAACCATTTATGTTTTGTGTAAAGTGATGAATAAAACAGATGAAGGAGTAGGAAAATCCCTGTAGGTCATCCCAAACAGTATCAAACCTTGAATGTCCCCCACATTCACAAATGATGTGTGTGCTTTATTGAATATGGGACTAGAAAAATCAGTCAATGTGAGGGAAAACTGTATCTCTGCCTGATTTCAACACTCAAAATACTATGTATTTTCAAAATGTGAAAGTTTCAACTGCTACTTTTTCCAAAGTTTCTACTTTCAAATATTTCCTTTCAGCCATGAGACCTAAAAAACCCAGTGAGATTTTCAGTAAAAAATTGTGATTCTTAATAGTTTATGAAAGGAGAAAGATTTCAGCAATTTAAATGTAATAAGTTGATAGTAAACTGTGCATATTTATCTAATATTCTGTGATTTGAATATTTTTGAGTAACAAACTTCTGAAAATTATGGTTAGTGCATTAATTTTTATAGATATTACTCTTATTTCTATCTTTCCATCTATTTAAGTTAAACTATAGTTTATCCCGACTACTGACCACACAGGTGATTTTTTCAGAGATGTAAAATTAAGTAGTAATTTTGAGATGGGTTCTTTTAGTAGATTTTCAGCCCTAATTATGTTATTTATTTGTTTGAAATTTCCCACAAATATTAGAGTTAGTTATAAAATGTAAATAATAGTTAAAATTAAAAAAACCCAAACCCAAACAAATCACCAAAACTGAAGCCTTGCAGAAGGCTGCAGTATTAAGTTCATATAGAAGTAGGTTTGCTTGTTTCTTTGTGTATGTGGGGATGGAGTGCAGATGAATTTTTTCTTAGAAGAAGTCCTGCAAGTGAGTCTATATTTTATGCATATCAATTCCCAGTTCTTTAATTAATGTTCATAGATATATGAAGTTTTCACTAATTTCTCAGTTCTTACAAATCAAAATCACATCGATACATCATTTTTTTTAATAAAGATTTTTTAATTCTGGAACTGCCAAGGGCAATGATCTGGGTTTTTTAATGTAACATCTTTTCCAGGTTAATGTTTCAGGTTAATGTATCCAATACTTGAACTTTCTGCAAAATTAAACTCATGTGCTAATAATAGCAACTTTTTAGCTATGCTCTTGTAAAACTACTCTAAGAGCTATTATAACGAGCCTTGAAGTGTCCACTGGAGATAGGATTTCGAAGTTATGGTCAAGGACAAGCAGGCAATCCATGATCTTCAAAACTTCTGGTAGGTCAAATTGTATACAAGTGCTTTTTTCCTTTGAGGAAGAAAACTGAACATTTTTCCCCTTATCAGAATTGAGCTAGCAATATAGCTTTCCAAGAGACAAGTTGTTTGATGTTTTTAGGATAATTTAACTCCATTAATGAAATCATAATTGCCCTCTGTTCATCTTTGATTATTTAGTTAGGAAAATATTTGTATTTTTCTTCCTTTTGTATTGTTTCTTTTTTCTGTCAGCAGTCAGTGCTGCAGACAGCTATTATAACACTTGTCTCCAGAAGCTTTCACACCATGATATTTGCTCATGCTAGACATGTTATATTAGATACAAGGCTGCTTCTCTGCCAGCAAGCCTGACTATCTTGGAGACTGTTCCCTTGATTTATGCCGAACTGGCTTCCCTGAAAATAGCTTACTTGTGCAAGCTTTGATCCCCTCTGGAATGCTCTCAGTATAACAAGAAGGCAGAGATATGGTTAAGAAGCTGTATAATGGTGATGTTGGTGCAGCATATTTCTGATAAGTTTCTGCTAAACCTATCCAGGGAAGCCATAGATCCCATGGAGGCTGGCAGCCACTGAAATGCAGAGCTGCGGTAAGAAGCTGAGCTGCTAAATTGATGTACGTATCACTAGCTCAAAGCTATTCAATGCTCTTTCTGTGAATATTGTTCTGATTTTGTCTAATTCTTTGAAAAAGGATTTTTATCAAAACTCCCTAGCACAGGAATCTTGCTATTTTTGGTCCCATTTGTAAGTGAAAACTTCTAGTAAAGTTAACAGAACAGTTCTCCCTTTAGGGACATGTGGTTTTTATACATGCTAAGACTTTAAATGGAAATCCACCTTCTCTTTTATGGAATAAGAACAAAAAACCCCAAACAACAACAACAACAAAAAAAATACCCTTAATTTTTCTAGGTTTTACCATATTATTTTCCTAATAATATTTCTACTGGCACAGTGGGAATTGAGGTTTTTAATTAATAAGGATACAATATTTATATTTAGAAGCCTTACTAACTTAATTCCTGTGTTTGCTCTGTATTAATTACAAATATATATGAACTGAATATTTACTTTTTAAAACCCAAAATGTGCTGTGAAATCAGACTATAATCAGAGTTAAAAGACTAAAGAATTTGTGTTTATTTTTTTATTGTGATCATCCATTTTGAAATGGAAAAGTTACAAAAATATGTTTTATTTGAAGCATTTTAAAGATGGATATGGTGCTGAAAGACAATAGTTTAATGAAGTGTACTGAGCTTTCCTGCAGTGTCTGATGTATCTGCATGTTGTTATGAGACACTGGATACATTCTATTTCAGCCAAATGAAAGTGCAGTCAAATGTTGAACTTGAGAAAGTAGATGACAATCTTTGACACCATGCTGCCATCATGATGTTTTAGATAATAGCAGTAGTTGCATTTGGAGTTGGATTTAGCTGTGTTCTAAAGCAAATGCAGTGTCATAAAATCAAAAAATGACAGTAAGTAGACTCTTCATGTGAACTTTTCTGTTTCTTTCTGCAAATTGAATATAAATAGCAGATACATATTTTTGTTTATGCAACACTTGAAATAAAGTGAAATAGGGTTTTATATGGAATGTGAAGCGTCATTTCTAAATACAATAGATTTCAATTTATCAAGATTTTAAAAACAGCCTGGAAAATAATACACTTACAGTGCTTGAAGGGATGCAAAGATGGAAACTTCAGAGGTTTTTCATAAGCATAGCATTCTGATGCTGACAGCATAAAAACTTGATGGTATGGAGATAATTTTCATACTTCTTAGTGAGAATTTTTTCAAAAAAATTACTGTGGAAAAAAATTATAGTTCATGCTGTTTATACTTTTATAGACTAAGAATAACACAAAGAGCAATGGTTAACTATAGATTCAAAAGCTACTATGCTTTGTAGCTAAAAAGTTAATCCATTGTCTGTCTTAACTAACTCAAAATATAAGCACTGCAGAATAGCAAAAAGATTTTTAATTCCAAAAAGAAAATATGTCATCTTTATCTAGACAACTTGAGAAAAGCTTTTGTTGGATTTTACATAATATGCAATATATATTTATACTAAAAATATTTCATCTTAATAATCTGGATTCTAATTTACTAGATACAGTTTTGGTACTGTGCACTCTTGACGTAATGTTTAGGTGTGTATCCTCCTTTAAATGTTAGGAGACTGTCCTTTATTTCACTTCTTAAAGGCAAATCCTGTCTTTAAACATGTACTGGACTCCAGCTGCTGAAGTGTATCTGAGGTCATATTTTTGCCTTCAGTATTTGTCAGTAGAGCCACACATCTAAAACCTGAGAGCAATTCTGCTTTCAGTTGCAATCATATGGCAAAGTTTAGTTCACGGGGGGACTTTAGGAATATAGGTGTTTTTTAATAGTTTGTTTCTTAAAGTACTTTCTGTTGTTCCTTTCATTTTTGTGCTTTGCTGGAAGATACATGAGATGTGACTTGTAGATTTAAATAAAGAATAAAACATGATGACATTTAGAAAAGATTTCTTCAGAAACTTTGAAAATGCATCTTAAAAATCTGCCATCAAAATAGTCAAGTTACTCTTCTAAAACAACATTATCTTTTGTCAGTTATTTAAATCTCAAAATTTGTGGTTCTTTTCTCTGACTTCTGTTCTATAAAATCTTTCCTTTGTAACTCTATGTAATGTATGATTTCAAGACTCAGTACAGTATAGCACAACATTTCCAAAACTTTTCCATCCCCTTCAGAGTATGGTTTTCTTCCAGTGCACTTCCTGCTATCAGAAACAATAGGACAGGACTAGTTGCATTCTAAAGGACTACAATTATGCCTTCTTTTTTTTTCTCCACAAAAACTTCCAGTGGGAACTTCACTTAGAAGAAATTACACTTCCAAGATTACTCCCATAAGTTTTCGTATGTTGCTCTTAGAGCAATATGATCACAGGTTTCATGTACCCAAACCCCTTGGGTGTTGAAACACACAGGAAGATCAATGTGTTATCAATAAAAGGCTGAGCAGCTTATCACCTGAGTGTAAAACTCAGTTAAATGCCTGGAAAGGCATGAGAAAATGGTTACCGACTCACCTTTGTGGTCAGTGGTTGGAATAACACTTAAAGATTCATTAGACAATAACCTTGGAAATGGAAACAGGTGGTTTTGTCACAGTGATATTTTGCTATAATTGTGGTGATGTAGGATGTGGAAAGAGATCCTGCACTTTTAGCATGCAATTTAACCTGAATCCATGTCAAGTTAGAACCAACAATTGCTTGTCTGGCATGGTGGAAAAGGAAAAGAAGAAACATTTGTCTTGTTCAGCCTTAATGAAATGAATCTCAAAGTTCAATTTGATATTTGAATAAAGGTTATGGCTATGCTTGAAATGATAGTGTATAAAATGAAGTTCACACTTAGGAACAATATTTAAGAAGAAACATTTACTTCCGTTTATGCCCTGTCTGGTTGCTTTATCCAAAGATGTATCTAGAGTGCAATAAACCATAGTAATTTGATGATTTCCAGGATTAAGAGACGCCACAGGCAACAGAACAATTAAGGGAGAGTATCTTGCTGGCGGGCCAGAATGAATGCAGAGGCGTAGGTCAAGCCTAACATAGCAGAGTTGAAATCACAAAAGTAGAACCAGAATTAAAACTCATGCATTTTCACATTCTAGATTATTTCTATATTTAACTTGCTTCTGCTAAGGTAGTTTAAACTTTAAAAAGAAATCTTAACTTTCGTGCATTTTTGTGTATACACATTTTGTAAAAAAGTATACTTATGATACTTTTTAAACTTTTTTCAGGATACTATTTGTCCAAATTTATATTGCCAATAATGTTTCTTAATGCATCTAAGACAGACTTTTGTAAATAAATAAGTAAAAGTATGTAAAAATATCTATTGATTAGAAATATGTTGTGACACAGCTGTCAGTTATGAAATCTACTATCACTTGACTGAAATGAAATTAATTTTAGTAGCAAATGTGGAGAATAAATAAGATTAAAGACTGATTAAATCTCAATTGCAGAATGTGAAGATACATAGATTTTACATTCTAGAAACATCAGTTGTTCAAGATATGGAAAGCTTGATAATGAGGACACCACTGACAGGAAAGGGGGAATTTTGAATGCAGCTAGTGAACATTAGTACCCTACCTCCATTTGTTCAAGGCCAGCCCTGCAAGATATGCTCCTAAGAACAGTCTTATTCTCATCAATTTCAGTGAAACAGCCCATGGGTGCAAAACTCAGATCTTAGGAAGGAGTTCTTTGATCAGGAAGTTGCAGAGGTTTTTATAAGATCAAAGTGGAAAAGCTTTAACCCATCTCTGTGATGTGCATTTTGAATAAAAATGCCCTAATTCCTCTTTTGATAACAAAAAGAGGAGGCAGGATGAAGTGAGCAGATGAATAAAATAGCAAACAGAGAGCTTCACTATTCTTGAAAGAATTTTAGTTTTTATAGTGACTGTTTGACTTGAAATAAGAATGCTAAATTATTCCACAGAAGAATTACATAAAATGAAATTGTGGTGAGAATAAAGGCTTGGCTTTCACGGCTGCACAAATTCCAAAAATTGTCCCATGAGGAGAGCTAGTAAGATATAAGCACAAATTTCAACTGTGATCCATTTAAAACTTCTTTCTGGGCATCAGCCTTAAACTAATCATTTGTTAATTCTACCTTATTGGTGTATTTTTTAAACAGCAAGCAAAATGTGAGTTCTTGGGAAATGCAACAAAAATATACAAGTGAGGTTGAATTCATAATGTTCCTTGGAGATGTGTATGACAATATCGAGGTCATAATTATTCCAAATAAAAATATATTAGTTTACAATTCTAAAGCTGGTTGATTTATTGCAATGTCTTGCTAAAGAGAAATTTCAGCAACCTGCTAAAAATACAGGGATATTTTTAATTGATTGAAGCAAAATTATGCGAATTTGAAGTTCCTTCTTTCCATGACTAACAACAATCTAGTTAAAACTATGGGTTTTCTGAAATTCAATGTATTTTTTTCATAGAGATAACTAATAATCTGTCTTATTTTGAGCTCTATCTATTCATCTTCATAGTCTCAATGAATGTTTTCAGGACTGGGGTATCTTAACATCTTAGACATCATTTAAATGTAAAAAACAATGTAAATCTACAGTCAAAAGCCATCCGACATGTGGTTACAGTGCAAGGAAGCTGCTGTCAAAACTCCTGAAGACTTTAGTTTAAACACAATGCATCTGAAAATACAAAAAACTCTTTTTAACTTACCAGCTAATATGCACATGTAGATGTTTCAGGCTGAGCAGTTTCTCAAGGATGGGGTTCCTTTTAAATAAAAGTAACCTATTCTGAAAACTAATGGAAAAAACTAAGATTTGGTTCAAGTAAGCACTTTATTCAGAGCAGAGTAAAACTGCCATGTGGATACTAACTAAAAAATAAGATGCAACTCATAAAATCTCTGGTCAGTTTTTAAATGGAGCAACCTTAGTGTTGCAGTCAGTGTTTGTTCATTCAGCCAGGAATGCTAATTTGGCACTAAATTTTGTTAATCTGTTTGTGTGAATGTGGACAAAATGATTATGTGCCAAATACTGGCCTCTGTACAAGCACAAAATTAAGCAAGCAATATCTGATGTGATGAAGAGCCCATCCACAGGAAGGTTGGTCAATAACACTGCTTTGCAATTCTCCATTCCCTTCCACCACAACAGCAAACAAGATTCAAAACAAAAAAAAACCCCACATATGTCGTGTAAGGAAGTGGGGTCTACCAGTGCTGATATGGGAGATATACTATATTTAGTGGTGTTATACTGTATTTAGTGTGGAAGTATCTTCTTGAAAATAGTTCCAGTGTTTTCTGCATTGTTGCAACTCATAGCAAGGAATTCAACCTTGGCAGCTTAGTATTAGACCAGATCCCTACAAGTAAGGACTTGGTCACTCTGTAAAACTTTAAAACCAGATAGAACCCTTGCAAACTGTTGCAGGGTTTTATAAAATTTTGCCAGTAGCTTCAGATGATGACAGAAAACTTTATAATATATAAGAAATTTATAATTTGTTTATATTATTTATCATTATATCTGATATTAACATGTTAAACTATAATATTTGAATCTCTGGAATTTTCATATCAGAGTAACCCTTCCTTCACTACAGAATTCTGCTTCCACCAGTTTTCATAAGTGATTTACACCTCCAGTAGTCCTTGACTTGTGCTGCAAAAAGGTGTGGACATTGACAGAATCTGACTTTCATAGAGAGGTATCCTATTGGTATATTCTGTGATATTTATTGCATATGTTCATGTATAAAAACTGAGCAAAATTAGAGGCCAACAGTAATGTGAAGCTTGTGACAATAAGACATGAGATCATTTGGTTTGTTCAGCTAAGAGAAGAGATTGAGGGGAGACCTCATTGTGGTCTTCAACATCCTCACAAAGGGAAGTGGAAGAGAAAGTACATATCTCTTCACTCTCTCGACTAGTGACAGAGCTAGAGGAACTGTCATGAAGCTGAGTCAAGGGAGGTTTAAGTTGGATTTAGGAGAAAGATTTTCAGCCAGAAGGGTTGTTGAGCTCTGGAACAGGCTCCCCCAGGAAGTGGTTACATCACCAAACCTGACAGAGTTCAAGAAGTCTTTGGACAACACTCTCAGGTCCGTGGTGTTATTCTTGGGGTTTTCTGTGCAAAGCTAGGATTTGGACTTGGTGATCCTGAGGGTCCCCTCCAACTCAACATCTTCTATAGTTCTGTGATTCTCTGGCTGAAAATAAACTTTCACATTCGAAGACAAAGTTAAAACAGATCCCAATCAGAAGTATTAAGTGAGGAACATTGATTCTTTGTGCTATATTTTTTTTTCTAGGTAAAAATAACACTTACTTGTTTTTTAAAATTTTTATTCTTTGTTGTGAATTCTCTGTTGAACTCACTAGAAAAATAAAAAGGAGTGTTCTCCAAATGTACCTTAGGTCAACAGAATATGTGGGTTTACACCTTCTTATCTTAAAAGTCATTATCAGTCTAACTTCCCTCAACAGTCTCTGGATATATAGTTTTATGAAAACTCCATGTACATTGTATATAAAGTCCAAGAACTATAGAAAACATAACCTATAAGATGCAGCATATGTTCATGGACAGCAATACAATAAAGATTATAAAAGAGCCATGTAATTTGATTACATTGCAGTTTACATGTATTCTAAGGCCAAGGAAGAAACTGTGAAGATGATACCTGCTTAAAAGGGCCCAGGAGATCAGGCAAAACTTTGACAGGAGAAACCAGAATTGTGCAGTCCAGTGAAGAATTAAACTACTGGGAGTAATAATATGGGCTGATGCACTCAATATAGCAGTAATGCCCTCCGAGAAGGGTAGGAAATAATTCAGTTCCTCTAGGCTGCACAGAAGCTAAATACAGTATGACAAGAAATAGTAGCAGTACTCATTATGTCTGATTGCTAATTACCCCTTTGAATGATTCGGTTATGCCTGCTACTAGATAATTAGTTTAGTAATTTATGGCTGCAGCACAAACTAGTATTTTAATTTTCACTGAGCAGTTTTCACAACACCTACAGTTCAGACTATATCTCCCTTTTACTCAATTTCAAATTGCTTTTTTTGATAACTGATGGAGAAAAAAAAACCCCCTAGCAATTATTTCAATTTCCCAGCATAGCTTTAATGGTAAATTGCTTGTTTTTATGTAATTGTATTCCCATGTGAATTATATAAATGTAGAAAACAACTCTACCTGAGCTTTTAACATGGTATCTTTCTAGAGTTCAGAATTAATCCTTGAAACACTTGTCTGGGAATATTTGCTGTTGTAAAGTTATTCTTTGTCTCCATTCAGAATAAAGTAAAACTACTCCTATGTACGACTCTAGTTAGGATTAGGCTCTTGGGATGAAGTAAATTTTTTTTTTTTGTAATACACAGACATTTCTGCACTCCCTGATTATTCTGCTTACGGACATTGATTCTTCTACACAAGGAAGATGCAGACTGCAACTAGTGACATTTAAGGTGATGCTTGTATTGTATTGGTTGGTGGGATTTTAAAGAATCACCAGTTTTCATGAATATTTATATTTCTCAAAAAATCAACTACTGCTTAGTTCACTCAAGCATGAAAGCTAATTCTAAAAGGTATTCAGAAATATGTGTTTGGCAATTTGTGAGCTGTGTTGTTTTTCTAATAAAGCTGCCACATGGTAATTTAGACTGCCAATGGAAAATGAATATCCGAGTACCACTGAGGATCAAGGTCATATTTTATCATTTGTAAAATGCTTTTAACCTCAATCTCACTTTTCTGGTTTAAGCAAAATTCTTTTATTTTGTCATTAAGTGATTTTGTGTGTGATTCATGTGACTATCTCCTCCCTTCTTGTGAACAGACTTACTTTATCTATATTTGATTCACACCATCACTTATTTTCAATAGGGTAATTGTTAAATTTTTTTTTTATATTCTTTTCTCCTCTGAACTTTGGGGAGGCATACTCTGGCAAAGTCTGCCTAGGATGACCTAAATGAGGCTTTATTTTAAGTGAGGATATGCAGAGTACTTCATAGAGTAACAGTCAGTTTGCACAAGAGACTTTTGGTCTAAATGCAGTAGATAAATATGGGATTTGTTTTCATTGTAAAAGGGGCAGCAAATGAGTCACAGTAACCAGTTTGTCTGGCTGTGTGCTACAAAGCAGCAGCAAAGGTTGTGTGTGCAACAAGTAATGTAGAATAAAAGGAAGGAGAGCGTAAACATGCAACTGGGAGAGCAAAGAAAGTATATCCAAACCACACGATAATTTTTATGGCTAAAATCTCTTCTTTTTTTCAGAGATGTCAGCAATTTTTGATTGCTATTGCTCTCTCTCTTACTGCAGTCACCTTAAAGTAAACTGCTGCTGCTTCACTTTTCTCTTCTATATCCCTCTTTTCACAGTGACCATTTTTGTCTCTACAAGAACTAGATTGAACCAAGCAAGTTTGCTTCTAAATTTATTATTAATCTTGGTGCTAGCTAAGGGATGGCTGGATAGAGAAATGAAAGATGGCTGTTTAGGATAAACCTCTTCTGTTTTCAAGCAACACAACAATTTCTATGCTTCTCCTGGCCTCAGAAGAAATCAGCAGAGGTTTTCTTGTCTCTAGTAGTGTTATATTTCAGTGCCATTTAGTCATCCTTCAGAGGCAGATGTCAGTGCCATCTCTTTTCTTTAGAGGAACAGAACACTCTGCTTCAGAGGCAGTTTGGGAAAGGCATCCTTAAACTTGACTTGCAAGTTCCTACTTCCCAAAGACAGCATTGCTTTTTGAGGATTTTTTCCCCACAACACCCAAGAAGTCTCAAGCATACATACAAAATGTCAGGAATCTTTAGTCCGTGGCCACTGCCCTGCTGTGCTGCATCTCATGTCCCCTTGTACATCATCAGTTAGTGCTGCCTGCAGGCAGCACAAGGCAGGGATGGTTTGAACCAATTAGGGAAGTAAGGAAGGAATGAAGGAGCTAAACTAGAGGAATGACAGCTTGTGCAGGGTCCCTCACCTTCAAGGCATGAATGTAAGCCATGGCCAACTGTCATTTTAATACAACTCTAACCAGCAATTCTTCAAACAGGAGATAAAGCCAGCAAAAACAACTTCCTGTGCAGGATTTGTTGATGATTTTTTTTTTTTTTTTTTTGTGAACAGCGTGTAATCTTTGGTATTTTGTGATTATTTTTCCCTTTCAATTTGGGCTTCTCACTCCTGCTTTACCATATCCCGTGTGTTCCATGAAGCTGTGCTGGTTTGTGTCTGGTTTATCTTATTGCTAACTGCTGAATCATGGGCAAAATTTGGTGTTATAAAGAAATGAATCTTATATCAAGATTTTTATTGTCTGGATTTTTACCTGTTATGTGAATCCTTTTCTTTATAACAGGAAAGTTCATTTACTGTATCACATTTTGGTCTCCTGAGGCTCAGTAGTTTGTGGGAGTTGAATAGATTGGAAGAAGAAAATAGAGAAACAACTGAAAACTGGTACTGAGGGATCGGGCAGTACATGTTTGTTGATTTCATATTAAAATTCAAATAATTTGAATGGAGAACTTGAGGTAACCGACACAAATGAAAAGCTCTGTAGGAAAATTGCACTGTTCAGCTTTCACATTCACATTTATCTACCTAAGAGGACCACTATCAGGCTGTGATTTTATCAGCACAAGACCAGTTTTATTGAAAATCTGTGCATTTGTTGGCTGTTTCATATTGAATTTAACATTCAGGATTCACATTCTAAAGAAAGAAGAAGTCCATACTAAACATTAGATTATTATTAGATTAGATTATGACAAGTCTCTTTGCAGAAGTAATTATGTGATTTTCTTGTTCAGGGACAGCAACTGAGATACTTGGAATATCAAAGGAAGCATAAAACTGTGTTCAAAATCATTACATTACCATTCCTAGCACATTAGCACTGTTACTGACAAATCAGTTGGGACTAGCAGGCAAATATTTAGATTATCAAAATGAGTTTTTCCTTATGAGCAGCAATGCATATTGTTTGCAGGTGCTGTACTACTGAGAAAAATATTTGGCAATATGAGTTCATCAGACTTGTTATATTCCTGCTATTTTGTTTTCACTGCAATTCAATGACATAATATCCATGGCTTGTACTTGCAGCAAGCTTTCTGTCCTCTTTCTGATGTTTACCAGCACTGGATCAATGTTCTAAAGGGCAATTCTGACAGCATTTCTGTGAACATCAAGCTCCTGTTTATTATAAAATGAAACTACTCCCATTATAGCCAATGGTTCTAACTTCTGAAATATGTATTCTCTGACCTATTTGATAAATGGTTTCCTGCAGACTGAATGTTACTCTTCTCCATTACCAGTTACACAAAGAAGGGGTTGTTCCCTGCAAGGCAAGCTGTCTCAGCACTAGTCTGACCTTTCCAACTTTGTTTAGAGCAATGCTTTTAGTTTTTTCTACCTGGCAGAGATTTCCGCTTCCGCAGTCAGTACAGCCTATCCTACTGTTCTTTCTCTTAGCTCTCTGCTGCTAGACATGAACATTGCATGAGAATAAATGTATACAGCAGCATTCCAATCAGAATTTTCCTTGCTGTGTACCACGTTACCAGGTAAAAAACACACAAATAAGTGGTTTCAAGGCTACATCCATTGCTTAGTTTCTGCAATATGGAGGGAGAAGATGAAGCAGCTAGGGTCAGTTCTGTGTTCTGAGGATGCTGTGGGCTAAAGCAGCCTGGGAAATATGATACAGATTGGATTGAACATATGGAAGATGTTTTTTACTCTGTGTGTGGTGAGACACTGGAATAGGATGCCCAAAGAAGCCATGAATGCCACATCACTTGGAATTGTTCAAGACAAGTTGGATGGGGCTCTGAGAAACTTGATATAGTAGTAGATGACCCAGTGTGTGGCAGGAGTGGTTAGACTAGGTGTTCTTTCAAGGTCCCTTCCAATCTAAAGCATTGTGTGATTCCATGATTCTATACGGATCCTCCTTCCCAGTATTCTGGTACTTTTGAGGAGCAATGAAATTTAGAACAGCCATAAAAGTAAAGTCAAGGTGATGAGCAAATCTAAAGCAATAAAATGCCCAAACGTTAAAAGATTCTTCCATATTCCTGACTCATACTTTCAACATTGTTGACTCATTGCTGCAAAAACATAATATTTCCCCCCTACCCCCCCCCCCCCCCAAAAAAAAAAAAAAAGGTGAACCTTGTTTTCTAGGATCACAGTCTTCATTTTTGGTCACGTCTATGCACTTGGTAACTCTATTATGATGATAAAGTGTTTGCTGGTATATCATCTAAAAAACATTCTTGCTATTTCATATTTGAAGAATAATCCCTACAATGACTCATGAACTTGGATACTTCTTGCACTGTAATGGCAGCTACACAGCGAGGTGGTTAAGCTTCATTTCAGCAATGCTGCAATGTAATTAATTAAAAGCTCTAATCTGGATTTTAGGCTGTTAGTGTTAGTTATATTATTGGTCCTACTGGTCCTCCAGCTGTTTTCATAGCTCTGCTTCTGATCTGCTGGAGGTGAGTGACTTAGCTCCATAGGCAGGGGCAGTTCTGGACATGCACCAAAGAAAAACTTCACAGACAACCTTTGAGTTATAAAGTGATTTAGGAGGTGAGGAGTCACCAAAGCAACACGTAGAAGGTCAAACACCAGAGAAATGGATAACTGTACATATCAGCTTCAGTTTGGTCATTATGAGGAATAAACTACAATAATCAAATTAGAAGTCACCGTAACTGGGCTAATAAAAAGTCTTTGATTTACCTGTGCTTGTATAGTTGCAAGAAATATTACTCTGCAAGACAATTCTGCAGCCTACAAGTTGCATGATTGTATGGTTTCATATGCTGTCCTTGAGGCTTATCTATAATCTGGATGAGTGATTGACTATGTCAATTTCACTGTTACCCTTGCCTTGCATACACCCCTCAGCGTGGGTGTGTCTCATGGTGCCAGATTTGTGTGAATTCTGGATCGCAGTTAGGCTGGTGTAGAAATAAGCACCACCTACTCTGTCTCTTCAGCTAGGCACTCACTTTCCTGTGTGCTGCCAGTGCCTTCTGATGGGGTACCATAGGGGCACTGCAGCACCAAAATTGGTTGTTTTGTAATTTGTCTGCTTGCATTACTCTAGAGAAGTCATAAGTAACCAAGCTTTCTCAAGACTGCATTTCTGGGCTAATGTGAGCAATAGCCTTTTAAGCCAAAGAGGGAATGTTTTTAGGATCCAGGATGGGATTTTTCTACTGTGGTTTTGTCTCAAAACTCATATATCAGTTTTACATCCTATTTTCTAAGTCATTTGACTCTACGCCAGATGCAAAGGGTGGTCCACAATTTGTTACTGCTTTTAAAGAAAAATGCAAATTAGAGGGGGGGGAGTGAGGTTGACAGGCTTTAAAATTTGTTGTTATTTCTTCTCATGGTAGAATGTTTCATAGTAACAGATAGAAAAACAGGTGGTTCTGAGCTCTGAATTCCAAATTGTTTCATTTTTTGGCAGTGGCCCAATCAGATAAATATTGTAGGGGGTTGACAAAAGTACCCTAATAAATCAGCCAACATACATAATACCTAGATCAAAAATGTTTTCGATTATTGTTTTGGGAAAACCCTTTTTATTTATATTCCACTGTCTTTTGGCTGTAGGAAAAAAAAAAAAAAAAAAAAGCCCTAATTTTACAGCCATTAAGATGTTTGCCATCCCTGAATATTTGGGTCTGAGAATAGAAAAAAAAAATTTCATTCCACAATCGAAAATTCCACTGAATTTCATTTTCTGTCTGTTTAGTTTAGATGCAAATATTGTAGTGAGAAGTAAACACAGCCACTAAAGCATTTAAGCCATCCTGGCTGGCCATATAGCTGCTGGAGCAAGAGGGGAAAAAGAAGATTGCAATCCAGGGGGAGAGATTGACCTTCTGTCCTGCATGACTGGACCTTGGAGAGCCTCTGGGGACCATTGCCATGTTTTTTGCGGTTGACTTGCTGTTGCTTTGTGGATAATAAACAAGCCCCGAGGAGGGTGCTCTCAAAGGACTCCAGCTTGGAGCCTTGTGCTGCTTCCCTCTCTGTGCCGAGTGCCCATCGGCCCCAGGTCTGTTCCTGTAGTTCTACTCTGCACATGGAGAATTTCTCGTCCCTGTGGCTAATCAGGAATGGGGAAACCAATTAGGCTGGAGGATCAGGGCCTGATGATGCCAGAGAGACAGATGTAAGAAAAAAATGTCAGTGTTCTGTGTAACCTGTAGTACAGGGAGGCTTCAGCCTCAGAGGTCAATCTAACATGCCCACATATATCTCTTCAAAAATTAAATTAACATATATGTTCTCTTTGTTGATCTAAACTTCTCTCTTCATGAGCTCCAAAGACTGACTGCATTTGCAGCGTCTTTGCTCCACAGTATACTGAAAAGTGTTGGAAAGAGCTGACAATACAGAAAGCTTCTGAGGTCGGGAGTATTGAGGCATTTTGGGATTCACCAGTGGATAATGATATAATCTAGCCTTTCATGCTGACTCAGATCTTCTTGGGAATCAGACAGGACTGATTTTGTGGGTGTTTCAGGGTCTTGTGAAAGGGATGAAAATAAACGGCTGAAATTAATTGATGTTTTTGTTACATCCAAAACAAGATATGCTTTCTGCATATCATATAATCTCTGAATGGAAACAAAGATGGTTTATCATTGTTTCAAAGATTTATTTTCTAAGCACAATTCTTAAGGACATTTGTATTACAATGTCAATTACTCTTAGAATGTAAAAGAGAATGATGATTCTCTTATAAGATGAATATTTCAAACTTGCCTTTGTTCAACCTGCACTATTCTTCATTATACGTTTACTTGTAGCACTATCTCTACAATATTAATCTAATTTAGATTAATGGATAGAATTATTTATGATTTCAAATAAAATTACTTAGTAAGTCAGTCTTGTTGGCAGACCAGTCTTTTAGCAAAAGAAAATGTATCAAAAAATAATCTATATTTATATTTATTGCATCTCTATTGCACACAGTTTATAGCCAGTGATATTCATGTGGGTCTGTATGTGTGTGTGTGAGAGATACTACTGTGCAGTGACATTTTGTTTAATGCATTACAAAAAGGAAGAAATTATTTGGAATTTAACTAAACTGGAATTATTTAAAATTACTAAGAATTAGGGTGAATTCATCTGGAAGCACATTTTGGTCTGACATTTGATTCTTGGAATTAGAACTGTTTGTTCCCTCTTCATCTGCATCAGTGATGGAAGCAAAAGGAGAGAACTGGAAAAAAAAACAGAAAGTAATTTAAAAAAAAAAGAGAGAGAAAAATGGAGACACTATTTGTTTTATTTCATTGCAAAGGTTCTGTAAGCAAACACTAATATGCAGAAACTTAAACCAGAAGTTAAAGATTATCTAGTCTGATTGCCAGTCACATGGAGAAAACCTAGACAAAACCTAGGGAGTTTACATTGCAGTTAATATTCCTGTCCTCTAAAGCCCAAGGGGAGGGTGTGCTCCCAGCTGCAGTAATGTGAGTCCTTCTATCGAGGACTGGGTTTCATAGCATTGTTGTGGGAAAGCCTGTGCTGGCTGGGATCCTGGGTGCTCACCTTAACAGTGTCAATGGCTGCAACTCTAAATGTGGTGATGCTCAAAAGCAGGGTCTATACCACCTTAGCTTTAATTTTCTGTTTATACAGTAATCACAGTGCCCATTCTGTCGTTTTGGGGGGATTTAATGACCTTTAAGTGTGGAACCACTTAAAATGTGTTACACAATAAATGGTTCTTTCTCTGTCATTTATTGATCTGTATAGAAGGAGCCAACATACTGAACTACAGGTACCAGAGATGCCTTCACTTGAACTTGACCTGCTTTGAAGATAAGCAGGTCAAAGCTGGGCATCTTCTGCCAACTTCAATTCTAGTGGATTTCCACTGTGAAATATGTTAGGAGATTGTTGTTAGAGATTTTCTATTTAATCATCAGCAAATTAATTTAATGTCTGAAGATTCCTTTGAACTGAGTTTTTTCATCTTATCTGATTGATGGCTAGTGTTTTTCCCATCCAATTTCTATTGGCATAAGGTTCTGAAACAGGACTGGGGATTGCTTTGAGACCATAATTACAATTTAAATGGTAATATCTTCCTAATATCTTCAGGCAAGGAGTTTGGATGGCTACTTCTTTCCACTAGCATCCAATTAATGATACAAAGTACAATGGTGGAATCTGGCTGGGAACATTTTTACCTGCCTTATTCTTCCATTCACACAATAAAAAAAATGCTGTTCTCTTCCAAGGTGACATGCAGAAAATGAATTCACTTATCCAATGTCTCTCTGCAAGAATGCAGAATTTTGCCTGTTTAGGTGCATTTAATTTTATGCATATTTTATTTCTGAAGCTCATAAAAGAGGAGAGTTCAATTTCTGCAAATATATTCCCAGAGCAAAGACATGAATATAACTTTCTTATTGGAAAAATCTGCACACTTTTACTAATCTCAAAATATTGATACAAACATATCTGAAAAATATAGACACAATATTATTTGTAGCACGGGTCTATTTCAGGCATTGATTACTGCACTACAACTGCCTTCTTTCTAAGCCAATAACAATAGGATGTTTACAATGTAAACTTAAGCCTGTTTGGGATCTAAATGATGGCTTTAAGATAAGCACAGTACGAAAATAAGTACATGGAATAAAATGTCAATTGATTATTTCTAATAGAGTTATAGCTGGTATTTGAGAGTTCTTAACCTACATCACCTCTCCCCATAAGAGAGCTTTAAGTCATAGCTCCTCTAACTATGTGGTTTTGACTTAATGCAGAACTCCAGGCAGAATTTACCCTTCTTAATTCTTTTGGATACAATTCTTTGGACACTAAATCTAAAGTATTTCAGACTTTATCAGAGTCAAACTAGTACTTTCAGTTTATACATCCAAAATGGCAAGATTTTCTAATTTTCCAATACACCTTCTGATAGATTGCTTTATGCTTCAGAATACAGATATGTAATGTTTTCTCTCTTTCCTACACTGGAAAAAGAATTTATTCTGCTGACTGCATGTGTAGGCACTGTTCTGAATTAATTAAAGAAAAAATATGTGTGGTGCACTCAACCCTGTACCCTTAATTGGAAAATGAACATGGATTGTATTTGGTCTAAATAGATTATGAAAAACTCTTTTTGAAAGTAAAGCTTTTAATACCAGTTGTTAAAATTTTTATTTTCAAATCAATTTCACAGTTTATTCATACATACACATCTACTTTGAACTGATTAATCTATCTTTTCTTGTCTGGGCCAAACAAACTCAAGCATCTTAGAATGGAAATTTAAATAGTCCACATTTATAAATTACATGTATCAAAGACATAGATCCATCCCACAGTCTATACTTCCTAGGCTTGTAAATAATTTTGTTCTTAGCTGCTGGGTGATGTGGTCTTATTTCATGGAATTTGAGAATCAGATAATTTGATCAAAACAGTAAAGCCAATGTATCTACGTTTGAAACTGTAGCAGTCTACAGAAAATATGTTTTATACAGAAGAGAAACTAACAGTTAAGGTACCTGGCAAACACCAGTTGCAAAATCTTTGATGGTTATGGCTTTTTAGTATGTATATACAGATGTATAACCAAATGTATATACTTTATATGTATATGTATTATATATATTACACATATATTTATAAAACTTCATTGGTTATAATTTTCAGTTGCAGTAATTCAGGAAAGCTTTTTTACTTTGGAAGACACTTTTGCAAAAGGCTAATATTTTAGCATGGCAGCTCTAAAAACCTCATGATGCAGGCTCCACAACTAAGACCAAATCAAATATTTCTTCTGTTTTTATTGAAATAGGATGGAATTTGTGTGTCTACCCACCTGGTCTGGTTACCCAGGTGCAGCTCCACTACATAGCTGTACTCAAGGGAGATTAAGATGTTAATACTTAGGCAAAATATTTTTCCTTTGCAACAAGTTAATGGTTCTCTCCTCTTGGCAGCTTCTCTGTTATTTCTCTAAGCAAATCAAGTGAATTAACTGGAACACTATGGGATCACCATTATTCTTATGCTCAAAGAAAGGCATTTTTCTTCAGAGTTTTCCTCTCTGCTGGGAAAATCTGAGTTATCTTCTATTGATTTTTTATTCTTTTCCTGGCATTTTTTTTGAGTGTATTCATCAACATCTGGCCACTTTGGAAGACATTTCTATGTCCAGTCTAGTGACAAGAGTAATACCTCTCTGGCATAAGTTCCCTGACAGGACTGTCTAGAGCACTGAGGAATGTTGCATGGCTTACTGGTGCTCCCTAGATCTCCTGCTAAATGTGCAAAAATCAATGGGAGCTCAGTCCATAGCTCAGAGTCAGAACATACAATAAATGTATGAGCTTTAGTAAATAAAGAAAATTTAAAAAAAGAGAGGTTTCATCCCTGTTTATGAAAGAGTAAGATAAATTTCCTATATTTTTATGTGTTTGTACCATTAAATTTTGAAGTGTCCTGATAGTTCTGGAGTATCCCATATGATTCTTGCAGAGAATAATGCTGAATAGAAAGAAGGATGCATGGTAAAGCCTGCTGAACATGAACAATGCATCTCAGACACCTCAGAGTCTCTATAGAGGTCAGAGATGCTGAGATACCATCATGTCACCTACCAGAGAGATTGTGAAAAAAGCCATGAAAAAGCAAATATCCTTCATATGGTAAGAAAAATCTCATATTCATACCAATGGATACAATGAGATAAAGATATCCTCCTAGTTCCATTGTGTTCATTCTATAAAAAAATAAGACTTATCAATTGAGCAGGGATTAGTAGCTTAAAATTTTTTTTAGCTGACAGATATGTAAAATTTGTTGATTTCTTTTGCTTTGCATTTCAAAATCAGCCTTCATTGCAGTTGCCACATTCAAGTTCTAGTTAATACTATACGTCCTTAAGACACAAGTGCTGCAAAATCTCTGTTCTATCCCTGGAGATAAATATCAGCAGAATTAAGATAGGTAGTTATTCCAAGATAAGGGACACTTGATGATCTGATATAGTTATGTCAGATGACTCTGGAATATTTTTTCCCTTTTCATGTATGTATATATCTCTATATGCACTGGTTCTGTGAAACTCTACTCTTTTAGAGATGATATTTTTTGCAATTATTTTTTTTAAGAAAAGTAAACACCGGAAAGCTCAGAGGTTTAACTCCCTTTCCTGAAGTGAATAAACACCTAAATAACAATGTGTATTTTCAGGTGAGAAGTGTGAAATGGAGAGTGTTGACCTAGCAAGAGAAAATAAAGTGGGGAAAATACATTAAAAAACAAATGAAGAAGTATTTCTTTTTTGGAGAAACAGGGAGTGATGGAGGGGAAACTCAAGAAAAGCATCAAATTGGAAAAATAGAAACTAATAATGCACAGAGAAGATTATAGATGGTTGGGGACCTAGACAAAAGCTGGTTTTGTTGCTGAAGAAGAGGGCTAGAGAGCAGACATGGCCTATAAATGGCAAGTCCTTTAACCCTCCTATATGACAAAAAGCAGCAACACTGTAGGTGCAGTGAATAGGAGAGCAAGTGATAATGGTGTGAACACAGAAGAGCTGGGGGAGGGAAGGGAGCTGTGTGGTGCTGGAAGGAGCAAAGGTGTGGGACGTTCCAGAGCTACGAGGAGCAGGGAGTTGTTTTGAGCAGCACTCTGAAAAAAGCAGCAGCTCTGGCCAAGCTGTCTGGCTTGCCTGAAGCAGAACCATCAGAGGCGGTTTCTCTCTCAAGACAGGAAATATGGAGGAGGTTGCAAATCTGGGAGGGAGATTCTCCCCTGTCCCACCTACTCTGCTAACAGTGGGTGTAGCAAACCAGACTCCATGTCTCGCACTGTTCTTTTCTGTCTTGCTGCATATTCAGTCTTTTCTATCTCAGTCCAGTGGCAGCAAGGTCTGTCCCTGAGGCAAAAAAATACAGAATCAAAAGATGAGGATGAGAACCAGATTGGTGCAAGATACAGAATAGGAAATGGTTGAAAAGGGGCCTGTAAGACGAGAGATGGAATGGTTGTCAAATGCTCAGTTGGGCTACTTTGGGACCAAGAACAAGAGATCACTTCGGGGGAACATTTTCACTCTCCTAAGCTAAATGCTCCACTCTTTCCCTAAATCCTTCAACCACAAGTTTGACTGTACTGTTTGCTTTCAGATTTTGAAAAGGGAATTGATAAAAATATTTTACTAATCCTTTCATGATTCCATATCACCTCCAGGAGTTACATGTGTGTTTTCTATTTTCCGTGTGGTGTAATGTCTGCTAATAGACTGCTTGTCACAAAGGAATAGAAATTATTAACTATTTTAAGATACTGACATCTGTTTCTCAAACATGTCTTAAATGGATGAATCGTATTAATTTAATAATTAATCTTTTTGTTACCTCTTATATTTTAAAGACATCCCCTTGTGTCTTCATTGTAAATAAGACTTATATCCTGCTGTTACCCTGCTCTTAGACATTAGTAGCCTTCCTGCTTTCTCAACAAAATTAAGCTTGACTCAAAGATCTTGATGGAATTTTATATAGTTTGTAAACCTTGCTTTCTACAGTTTCAGGTCAAGTTGAAAATAGAGGCAAGAGCACATGTCTTGTAAGTGGGCACAAGTTAAACTGTTGATTCAGCACTTAGCTATCAGCAAAAAAACAAGCATGAAGGAAAGTCAAAATTTTTCTAGTTTACAATTCTGTTGCGAAATCCAGTGTTAATGGGCTTGGGACTTTTCTTCCTTTATATGATCCTTTTTTGCCCATTTGATATAAACTATGTTCTTGACATGTTCCTTATTTTTCCCCAGTAACTCTTGATATCATTTTTAGATCTTTTTATTTTATACCACCAATATTACACAGAATCACAGTTCTCACCAATCATCTCACCTCTGACTTGTGTTCAATAGCCTGCTTTTTCAAGTCTGAAAGTTATTTCATGTTCTTTTTCTTTGCTTCTAATTCAACAGTCATTGTGTATAATTGCAGGGTAGAGTGATGATTACTCTCCGAAGAATTACAATCAAACTTGGCTTGTTAGTGTATAAAGCTCTGACTGTTAATCACAATCATTTAAACAGTAGCTAACCCTCACTGAAACACAGATGGCATGTTGTTAGCATTTCAAGCTACTCAACTCACAGTCCCAGAGAAGACTTTGTTATGCTTTTAAGTTCTGCTTCTCTTCCGTGATGCTGAGCAGTATCTGCTGGATTTGATACTCGCTCAAACACTAAGGAGGAGCACAGAAAATATGGTACAGCTGTAGCATCTCATGCAAATAAAAATGCATAATTTTTTTTTATTCAAAATGTAAAATTCAACCATACAACACAGAATGAACACAAAAAGAATCTCTATGAATTAAAACCCTCAGTATAAATAAGTAATCTTGATTAAAACTAGAAAGAAGTTTGAAATATGTGCATATTTGACTTAAGAAAACATTGGTTAGCCTGATCAGTAATGGTAATTGAAAGGGTCCCATGATCCCATGAGAGTTCTAAGGTCTGGTGATTTTCAGCAAGCCATGAAATAAACAGTGCTTCTGACACAAAAGCTCAAATACTGTATATCTAGGAGTAGAACAAATTGTATCATCAATTCCAAGGCCTCGAGCAAGGATTTTTAATAAGAATTATTAAATGCCTGATGCAATATGACAATCCACTTCATACAAGACTGTATTTCTTCAAAAACATGTGTTTTGAAAAAGTTTAAAATAACTACACCTAGAAAAATTTAATTCTTACTTTAGAAAAGGAACAGGCCAGGATACAGTGGAGTGAGCAAAAATAGAAGACTGACTTAGGCTTTTGTGACTGCACATTCAATATGTGTTTGTCTGTCACCCTGTCTCCTTTCAAAAGCTACTCTATAAGTAAAATAAAGACTAAAAATGCCTCATGCAGTAGATACCTTTGGAAATTGAGTTGCTGTTTTGGAAAAAAAAAAAATCTATTGTTTTAGATAAACTCTGGGGAATAGAAAAAAAAAAAAAAAAAACCAAAACAGTTCTCAGTGGAAGAATATATTATTTAAGTGGAACTAACCGTGCATGACTTTTCATTAGTATACAGCAAACTCAGACATCTGGATGTGCATGCTCCAGTGCTGCCAGAGTGCAGGAGCATTTTCACTTTATACTTCCCAGTGTGCGTGAGTAGGGTGGGCTTCACCAAGGAGCACAGTCCTACCTGAAGGCTCGACCACACATTAGATGTTTTGTTTGTGAAATGAATCAGGCTTTTCTTCTTGTACCCTGTTGGTTTTTTTCCTACATAAATTCCATCTCATGATGAAATATTGGCTTATAAAATCGTGAATTAAAAAAAAAAATAAAGGTGATTGCTGTATTCCTTTAGACACATAGTTAGATAAGAGCTAACTAATCTCTTCCCATGCTCAATTTCCTTCTACCACCTGAATCTTTTGTGTATGTTTCCCTAAGGAATACTGCTTAGCTTGAGTAGAGAGAGAAGATTGGAACCAGTATTTAGAGATAGACTTATCTTTTTGTCATTGACCAGATATGTGTTCTAGTAGGTGGCATCTCTGCTGCAAGAATGGGAGAAAATTTAATTCTCATGATTAGCTCCTTTAGCACTTAAAATGTCAGACATAATTTATTTAGCATAAAAAGCAGTAAAGACTAAAGTAAATTATATTTCCAAAGCAGTGCCTCTGTGTTACTAGCCATTCTTCAAAATACCAATGGAATTGATATTAATATCAATGAAATTCCTCCTCAAGTGTTAATTAAAGCATTTTATAAATACCTAAGTAATTTCTCTGCAAAGATTTCAAGATCAGATGCCATCTTCCACTTATCTTTCATCTTTAAGATTTAAATGTGAATTGTCCATGAGGAATTTTGTATGGACAAGCACTGGAAGAAATACTTGCTAGATCTGTGATTGTGTAATTATTAGGGTTTGTTACATAGACACAAAGACCTATTGCCTTTTTGTTCTGGAGAATTTTGTGTGCAGGAAAAAGTCATATTTACTGTGTGGAGCTGTCTTGGTTTGGAAAGACAGGAATCTGCCAGGGAACCTGGGGTTTCCCTTAGAATGGAGAATGTAAACCCCTCACCCCCCGCCAAATTATAATTTTGCAATTAAGGACTTTCAGGCAAAGATTTGGGAATAGGAATAACAGTTCTTTACTAGGAATATTAATAATACAAATGTAGTAGAAAAACAAAATCACCCAACCAAACCAGCAAACAAGCAAACAACAATTTTGGAAAACCCTGACGGAGTCAGAGCTACAACCTGACACCCTGTTGGTCAGAGTGTTGGAAGCAGTCCAAAAGTGAGTCCTCCTGGAGTGGCAGCTGTTGTTCTGTTGGAGCAGAGATGATCCTGTAGCAAAAGGGTCCAGGGGTGGTGAGAAGGCATCTGGTGACGGTGAGATAGGGTCTGGTGATGGTGAGATGGAGTCTGGTCTTCCTCCCAGAAATCGGGTGAAGCCAGATGCTTTCGTGTTCCTGTGTCTCAGTTTTAACCAGGCAGGAATGCCTGGCTCCCCCCATTACCAGGGCAGCTGTGGTCCATCTCACAATAAGATGATGGAATGTGGAT
>VWYO01025615.1:198758-223174 GCA_013400275.1 Rhadina sibilatrix
CCCTCCTCCTCGAGTTACAAGAGATAAAGAAAAAAAAAAAAACAAAACATCTCCTCAACTGCTTCTAACAATGAAATAGAATACACACCCCTGGCTCCACAACCCAAGACCGGAGCTGTGGTTCCTGGTCTTGTATCATATAATTTTTCAGTGGCAGTGGAAAAAGTTAAAAAGTTTTCATAGGGATCTTACTAATGAAATGCACATTCAGCCATTTTATATATGTGACTCAGGATCTTTGTCTCAATACAATGGCACATGTCAATGCATATAAACATCCTTCTCTTGTTTCCCAGGGCTGATATGTTTACAGATCTTTCTTTATATCATTAATCAGAAGTACACCTTCATTCCAGTTCAAATAAGGTGTAGTACCCACATTGCTGTCTAAAGAGAATCTACCAGGTGTCATGTATTGCAGATTGCCAACTTGCAAATAAACACATCATTTCTCTATTGTGCTCCATGTCCAACCTGATTTCTTTGATTTTAAATGAGATGTGAATTGAATATAATATGACTTTAATCCAACATACTTACAGCACTCAGGACAAATGTATAGCTTGTATTACCTCAGCAATCAGGGAATTGAAGCCTTGAGACAAATTCTGACCTCCTTGCAACACACTTTTCTGCCTCAAACACCTTGAAATTGAGTTTATTTTTACAGCAGCAAGTTTAATGTCAAGTGCTTGAAAGAAAATTGAATTAATTTGTTGCTTTCATTAATTGACCTCCTTTAATTTTCAAACTTTACATGTTTGTTTAATCTTAATACCTTTTGATTTATTCATGAAATGTTGCTCTTCTGTGCTTTGTAATAATCTCTGACTGTTCAAGCATTTTAAATGTGATATTCTCCATCCCAAGTTTTTAATGAGGTTTTTTATGCATGTATTTTTAAAATAAGAATTGCAGAAGTTTTTTCTTTTTATATTCATTAACTTAATATTAGAAACCATGCCTGGTTAGGAAAATCTCATCAATTTAAGGTTCCAGAATAGGTCACCAAGTGTCATTCGAATAAAAACGAAATTTGTATGCAACGCTTCATTTGCAAGGAGTGCTTGTTTATCTTCTCTGGCATTTATTACAGTGATCAAGCAACTGAAATAATCTGCATATTATGCAAACCAGTATGTTTCTCAGGAAAGTTTTCAGGCTTTTTATATTAAGAAAAAATTAATGCAAAGGCTTGTTGTTGGATAGCATGAGAAAAGAATTGGATCTTGTCACAAGAAATTCTTGCTACTGTCATGTCAGGTGACTAACCTATTTTGGGAAATTAAAGATTGTCATATTATGGAATGTTTTATTGTGGGTATTCTTAGAAGCATGAAGGAATGTTCTACTTTGCTTCACGGCTAACTGAATTGTTACCCATTCTGCCAGTGCAACTATAAAGATGATTAAAAGAATTGGAGCTTTAAAAAGTGGAGATTTCACAATAAAATGGGTTCCTAGCCAAAGATAATTTCAGCGAGAAAGGTTAAATCAGCTGGGAGAAGAACCTTACTTGTATCTTTAGAGTCAAGAAAGTGAAGATATTGAAGGAGGAAAAGGTAGATTTTACCAAATAACAATTTAGAAATCACAGTTTATAAACATGCAAAAGGCTCTTTTTAATCTTGATTTAGGAACATCTGTGGAAAAGGTTTTTCCAATTTGATAAAATTACTAGATTTAACTTCACAAAAACAAAATTCATAGCTTAGCAAAAGAAAGCAGACTACTTCCAGATTATATTTTGATGTGGATGTTCAGGTAGTGGAAAGTGTTTTGACCAAGCTTTCTGGAACTGGGCACCTTTTATGCAATTCTTGCCACAGAATACGTTCTACACAAGCTTTGTGAGTCACAGTGGCAAGTCTTATATAACTCTGCAATTTTTCAAAGGAACAGGCCTTTAATAGGTAAAAATACACTTTTTAACAAAATGCAAAGTTCAACTGATTTTAATTATAATACAGAAAGGAGCAATATTCTAGAAGTTTAACAAATGTCGAAAGTCCTATTGTCATTCTCTTAGTCTATCCATTTGATAACACTCTGGTTTATGATATTTCTTGAACTTGATAATCTTAAAGGTCTTTTCCAGTCTAAACAGTTTTAGGGTTCTATGGAGAAGGGAGAAACCCCTTCAGAGAGTAATTCAGAACATTAAAATTGAGCCTATGATCCAAGCTGCCCTCAGGACTTGGTAAGGAGCTTAGGGAGATCAATGAGATATGCAAGGTGCAGAAGAGCAGGCACATTTCTGACTGTTGTGATATTACAGCAATGGAAATTGTCCCCTCCTGGTTCACCATATTCCTCAAGCTAACATGTCTATTTGTCCAAATAGATGCTGCTTCCAGAGAAACCCATCACTCAGAAGCCCATGGTTGGCAGAACAATGGCTGTCTATTTCATGAAACAAGCTTTTTTTTAATATCTTTTACATGATTGAAAGCAAAAATTGCTCTTTGAAAATAACAAACTCTAAATTTATTGTCTGACACTCTTCTACCATCCACCATTCATTTGATTGTTATAACATCTCCTTGTGCCTTATCTGAAATGAGATCATAAATTCTCCAAGGAAGGATTTGTCTCTTAAAATAGGACCTGTAAAGCAATTAACATTTTGGCTTGCTGAACTTTAACAATGTTTTCTGATCTTGCCCTAACATAGCAAATAATCACTGAAGTATGAAAAACAAATCCAGAAGGCATTTTAAGACTATATAATCTGTTCCCTGCTCTGAAACAAGATTTAAATATATCTGTCAAGGATGATATTGATATATGTCCATCCTTAAAGAGCTCCAGAAACAGAGGTTCCACAACCTCATAAGACATGTATATTCAGGAGTTTAAGTGTACATTTACACTTTATTTACTATGCATATTTTGCTATTCTTTTTATCTACATAACTTTCTGTAGTTTAACTTAACATTTTTTCTGTTTCCATCAGGTATATGGAGAATACATTATTTCCTTTTAAGGTGGAAACATTTTATGTATTTGAAGTCTGGCCATCTTCCCACTTCATGATTTTCCCTTGACTATGAATTAAGTGAAAATAATAAACAAAAATATATGTTGCTATAAAAACAAACAAACAAACAAAAACCACCAGAACCAAAACCTGAGATTTAAACTAAGTGCTAGGCAGTACAAAGACACTGGATGAGATGGTGAGATTTTCCTTCTGACCCAGAAAACTACAGAAACATAAACTGCGTGAATAATTGTTTCACTTGCACAGTTACAATAGAAGGTGCCTGACAGTGCTTTGTGGACTACACAGGATATCACAGGAATGGTCTCAAGGGCTTTAGAATTAATGTGGATGTTTCCACTTCATTACTTTCAATGGACCACAGTCTGATCTGTCTGCATTAATGAATGGTTACCCCTCTGGAAGACATGCTGCTGGTTATATTCTAATGATGACATAATTAGGAAGCAGAAATAGATCTCTGTGAGAGGACTGCCTCTAGCCATGGCTCATGGGCTCCTTGGTTTGATTGTGCTCATATTCCATTGCTGAAGCATGGAAAGATGAACTGTATGGTGTTAGAGGAAGTGCCAAAATGATAAAAATTATTATGTGTATTTTTTGGGGATACGTAATTTTTTGCAGTTTTGGAAGTCATACATATTTTTGGATACAGATTTTTCAAGAATATTTTCATTTTAAGATGATATCTGAAGTGTAGTTTAGAGAGCAGTGCAGCAAGCTGCACCAATAGCTCTAGCTATGAACTATAAATTTTGTTAAAGTACTTTAATAGTAGGAAAAAAATGAAGGTACAGTATAGTGTAGTATATAAAGAGTGGATAAGGTTTTCTGAGGATTACATTTATGAACAGAAAGATCCCATGTCTGAATTGTGAAAATGAAGCTGAAAGCAAAGTATTATTTTGAGTAGGACTTAACAAATAAGCATTAGAATGTGATGGACAGAACAAATCAGAAAATAGGAATAATATGTGAAATATCTACACTGGTTGTTAGAAATTTAGCCAGCCAGAAAGTAAACACAAGACACTTGTACAGACCATACCGTGTCTCATATCTTTGTGTTTATATGGCTGTGCCAACTTGCTTAGAGTCATTACTGCTTACAGAAAAATAAAATCCAAAACCAGAAATTGTAGCCAGTGCAATACTAAACTTTGGGACTGAAATGCTCTTTTATCTGGCATCATCTTACTGTGTAGCACATGATAATTGATAAACTGTCTCAGATTATATGTAGCCATGTTTTAGTTTTCTTTAATGCAGTAATCCAATAACAATTTAATTGACACTATGGGAAATTTAAAACATACTAATTTTGTATATTAGCCAGATCTTTGATTTTGAGATGATATTTTAAATTATTTTAGTGTTAACATATTTATATATTTACAGGTAGACATAGCTGAAACAAGTTAGTCTTTCTTCTGCTCAAACACATTTGCTTTTCTGCTCAAAAAGGGAGTATGTGAACTAATTTTCTCCACTCTTTGCAAGAGCCAGGAACCAAAGATTTGAGTGACTTATGCAACATGAGTTAAAAAACATCATCCAGAATAATTAGCACTACTAGTTGTATGATTATGATTAAATATGATTTAAATGTCTGTTTAAAAGTAAGCAACAGAAGGCTCCTTCTAATAAAAGCAGCATAGAACAGAATGTTATACCAATTTGCCAGTTCTTTTCAGATCCATGTCTAAACTACATGTCCTGACTAGGTATCTCATTTGCTACAAATAACATATTGCTTTGGCTTTGAAGTTTTTTATTTTTATATTTGTAGATGCCATTGTGATGATTCCATCTCTGTCTTTACCTCTAAAGTTATACATGTCAAAAGTACTGTACATTCGCTTTTTGCTTTGATCTCCGTGCTTATGTATGATACAGAACAGCCCAAATTTTTTATTGCAGTTTGTGAATGTAACTTCAAGTTTGCTGCTTGTAACCGACTTTGCTTTTTCAATTGGCTACATCAATAGTTGCATCATGTTGTGTTTGATGGTATCTTTCAGTTCCCTGAGCAATATCTGAGCAGAGCACCAGCACAGATCCTCAGAACACTGCACATTAATACACATATCTATGAAAGCTTTTTTGTGGGCTTTGATCACAAAAAGAAAATTGGTTTTCATCCAGTTTTGAAAAAGCAAAATAATAAGAATACTTTTTAAAGAAAGAACAATTAATTGTTATTATGTTATGGCTATTCTGTATTTTCTGTCACCATACCTCCACATAGCAACATAGGAACTTGTATGTTTTAATAAAAAAATTATTTCATCTTCCTTTTATTCTCCACTACCCAGCCATAATTCTTAGACTTAAGTGATTAGGCTAGATCCCACAGCTTGCACTTTGAAGCACTGTCATACTCCGTGGTCCCATTGAAATTACAAGGATTACTGGTGCAGTGAGCTTTCATTAGCTCAGCTGAAGTTAGCAGAACTGATCTCCTACTTTTTCTGACAAAGACAAATTCATCTATGGATGCACTGGGTTTAGTGGTAGCCTATAGACATTATTATTACCCCTTGCTAATTGCAGGTTGAATTCGGTACTTGCAATATCCATTTGCAGCACTTAACCTGGGACTGCATTTAAAGAAGAGGAGCCATCACCCAAATGATTAGGGCACTGTGCAATTTTCTGGTCTACAGACTGAGGAGAAACTATAAACTGGATCTCTTGGAAAAGGGCCATAACCCACACCCTGTTGCTCCAAGAAATTGAAACCAGATGACATGATATTGCTGATGCCTCTGTCACTGTCCCACTGCTGGTTCCCTGTGATCACAGCATGAGGCAGGCACCCATTGCTCCAGAGCCAGCACTACTGGGAGGTTTAGATGATGATTTTTTTTTTTGCAATGACACAGATATGATTTGTAGCTTTTGTTCCACTCGTTTTCTGTAAAAACATTTTAATAGATCTTTTACAGATTTGCAGGCACCATACTTCTTACAAATATATGTGTGTGTCCATTATTTCATTTTTTTTGACACTAAAAAACAAATTATTCCTATTTTTCTGACATAAACAATGAGACTGGGAAAGGGGAATTAGATTTCTTCTTTTTAAAGTATAAAATTAGGACAGATGAAATGCAAAGTTCTTTCCATTATGACTTTGGTAGTTTTGGGGAATACTTATGCAGTCTTTTTTATATCATCAAGGTATGTATAAGTAAATCTAGCCTAAATTCAGAGATAAAACTGCATTAAGAACTGAACTTTCTTCCAATTACAGATTAGCAGCTCTAACAAGTTTATACAAACCCTTTAGAAAATGTATGCATTTCCTTCTTTCCTAATTTCTACTTTCCTTTGCTTGCAGGGTAGATTTATCAATAATAATAATTATGAAGATGGAATCGTTAATTTTTCCACTTTCCATTTCAAAGAGATGCAGATCAATTCTGCTATGTACATTTAAATATATTCACCCATTTCAGCCTTGAATGTCCCCTGAATTCAGCTTTATTCAGTATTTTGAATTTATTTATGTCAGAAGCTCTCTGATGATTTATGAAGGCCACATATGTAGAAGGCATATTGCAGAGTATTCTCTGATTGTGCTTTGCTATTGTTGGCTATTTTAGAAGAATAAACTCTGGAAGTAGATGAGGTTTTTGAACAGCTTTTAATAATTATTTCTCTATTTCGCTACTTTTTCAATGATATGAGTCTAGAAAAAGAAGTTGGAGTCTGGGAAAAAATCAAGGACTTTTTTTTTTTTTTTCCAGAGAAAAGAATTTTGAGTAGTATCAAGATTTGATGGAATTTATTTAAGACTTATAATCGGGTATTTGTAAAACTTTTACCTATATGGTGAAAATTTGTCTGATACTTTCCTAAACTTATCCTCCCAAATACACTGACTTGTCATGAATACATTCTTCTCCCTAATATACTGACATACAATGTCTGAAGAGTATCTTTCCAGATCTGACTAATTTTCCAGAGATATGAACTACAAAAAAAGTTATTAACTAAAAATATTTAATCAACACTGTTTTTTAAATGCTGGACTGATGTTCCATTATTCCTCTGTGGAACAAGAGATGGAAGAGGAAGATGTAAGGAATTATAGACTGAGCTTCTGAAAAGAATCTCAGGGAGGTTTAGGCAGATAAGTGAAGATAAAAATAAATTATTTTACTTTGTGAGTAGATCCACCAAATCTGCAACTAGCCTCAGTGCAGCTCTTTTGTCTTCTGTAAAAGTATTATAAATTTGTAGAATTTTTTTGGGTTTGCATCTATTATGAACTTGAAATTTACTTAGCTTTTATTAACTACCATGGACACTTCAAAGTCCACTAGATAGCTGTTTCAAACAAGTCAGGTTCATTTTGTCACTTACTAATATACACAGGCTGACATGAAAGATGTCATTGTTCTAGATCTATGTTTGTCTCCTCTTGCTGAAAAATACAAAATTAATCCAGATTTTAATATTTTCTTAAAGACTTATTTCCTTTGTATTTCAACTTATGACTATGTGAAAATATTGTTTCTTATTTTTAATTCTTTTCACCTTAATATGTTCCCAGTGGACCATATTAAGGTGAAAAGATATTATATAAGATATTATGGAGAAAACAAACAAATAAACAAACAAAATCCCACCACAAAACCAACAAACATTTAAAATACAAATTATAGTTTTAAACTTTGGGGACACATGCAAGGGATTCCAAAACTTTTAATATTTTCCTTTTAGCAATCCACTCAGAAAGCTTGGATTCTTTCAATTTTCATAGTTCTTAAATCCTGTTAAAAAAAGAAACAAAAAACAACCTATCCAAAACCATTAATATAAACATAGGAAAAAATTAATTTTATTTCAGACATACAGAATTTGCTTGCATGGATGATATGTGGCAAATATTCATCAATATCTATGTATTGGGAATTGGAAGGAACCCACATAGATCAGAAGCCCAACTCTAAAGTGACCATGAAACTCACGACCTTGGGTGTTAGTACCATGCTCTAAGCATCTGAGCTAATCTCAGTGTCTGCAGACATGTTCATATTACTCATCTTTGGTTGTCAGAGATGGGGGTATCTGGGTAAATATTTAAACAGGATCACTTTTAGCAAAACCTGCCCAGCTTCAGTCTCAGGAAGAGATTCAAAACACCTTTTTTATGCTGACAAAAATCTTTATACTTAAAAGCCATATATGACTATAGAAAACACTTAGAATAAATTAAGTACAGTCATCATTGAGAAGTTCTGAGAACGTAATTATTTCAAAGGGAATTGCTATGAGTGCTTCAGTGATATTGTTTAAAGTAGTTGTACCTTCAGAGATCTATCACAAAGGAGAACCACAGCACAGAATGTTCTCCTGGCATGTGGGATGGATTTATACTTGTTGGATATTCCTGTGGGTGACAAAAAGATTTGGGTTTTTTTGAGAGGGTGCAGGGCAAAGAGGCATAGATTTATTGGTTTCATTACATTCATTGTGTGTGTTGCAAACAAAAGTTTACTTGGGTTTTTGTTGGGGGCTTTTTGAGGAGGCTGGTTTATTTTGCTATGATGTAAGTCCAACATCAGGGAAACAACAGCTTTTCACTGTACTCTTGATTTCTATTTTGCCCTGCTTTGGGCTGTCTCTCATCAGGTAGAGTTTGGGTTAAATTGCTAAATTTAGTGATTTTTCCACAGGATCACTCTTCATTCATTGCCCAGGATAAATGACAGCATTCATTTAATTATCAGTAATCAACAGTTTTTTCTCATTTGTTCCAGGAGTAGTTCATTTGCATTTTAAGCATGATTTTCATACAGAATTCTTCATGAGTTTTCCTGTCAATGGTCATTATATTAAGTGAATTCTTATGCCATATTGCTGCGGGAGATATTATACTGTTTTCCTAAGCAAACAGAGTTGCAGAAATACAGGAGAACAGAATCATATGCTGATCTTGTGGTAAAATTTGAGACAATTTGGGGCCAGATTTTTCAAGGTACATAATATTATCCAGAGTTTTGTACATTCAAAAAAGTGATGTCATTGTGTTTAATCTAGACAAGGAGGAAAAACTCACCAGCAAATTAGTATAAGCCTTAATTTTACTCTATTTGAAATTAGAAGATAAATGGAGATTTTGTTCAGACAGAAATTTGGCATAAGTACCACAAATTATATAATCATGCTATTTGCAAAAGGCAGTGTAAATATAATATCAGTCCATTACAGGGTGAGGATGGAAACCTCACAAACAGGGACAGAGACAAGGCAGAGATGTTTAACTCATTTTTTTTGCCTCTGTCTTCAATATGAATGATGGACCAAGGGTGTCTCAGTAACCTGAGCTGGAGGACCTTGACTGAAAGAATGATCTCTCAATCAACAATGAAATTGTGTGAGATCTGCTGCACCATCTGTGGGTCCTCGTGGCATTTAGCCAAGAATCCTCAAAGAGCTGGCTGATGTCATTGCAAAACCTCTCTTGATGATTTTTGTGTGGTCCTGGGAAGCTGGAGAGGTGCCAACTGACTGTAAACTGGCAAACATTGTCCCAATTTTCAAGAAAAGCAAGAAGGAGGACCCCAGAAACTACAGGCTTGTCAGTCTCGCTTTCAAAGCCTGGTAAAGTTATGGAGAAGATTACTCAGGAGGTATTGAAATACACCTGAAAGTCAATGCAGTCATTGATCACCTTCAGCACAGCTACATAAGAGGAAAATCCTGCTTGTCAAACCTGATTTCTTTTTATGACAAGATTACCCCCCTGGCTGTTCAAGGGGAGCCAGTTGATCTTTCTGGATTGCAGTAAAGCTTTCAATGCTGCCTCATAGAGTCCTTCTGGATAAAATACCCAGCTCACAGCTGGATAAACACATCCTATGATGGGTGAGCAACTGGCTCATGGGTCAGGCACAAAGGGTTACAGGGAATGGGATGACATCAGGCTGGGGACCTGTCACTAGTGGGGCTCCTCAAGGCTCCATCTCAGGCCCTGTGCTCTGTGACATCTTCATCAATGACTTGGGTGCAGGACTGGAAGGGACACTGAGCAAGTCTGCAGATACAAAACTGGGAGGAGATGTTGACTGCCACAGAGGCAGGGAGGTCCTGCAGAGACACCTTGATAAATGAGGGCTGAGTAATCACCAACAAGGGAAAAGTGCCAGATTCTGCACCTGGGATGGGGCAACCCTGGATGTGCAGATAGACTGGGGAATGACTGGCTGGGAAGCACTGCAGGGGAAAGGGACTTGGGGGTCCTGGTCCAAGGCAAGTTGAACATGAGCCAGCGGTGTCCTGGCAGCCAGCAGGGCCAACCCTGTCCTGGGGGCATCAGGCACAGCATCACCAGCCAGGCAAGGGAGGAGATTGTCCTGCTCTCCTCTGCACCTCTACAGTCTCCTCTGCATCTTGAGACCTGGGGGCAGTTTTGGGAGCTACAATATAAGAAGGATATTAAACCATGGTGTTACTCTGGGGGATGCTCCTGTGCAGGGCCAGGAGATGGACTCAATGATCTTTCTTGGTACCTTCCAACTCCATGGTTCTGTGATTCTATGATCTTACATCACAATGGAACTGGAGGAGGAGGGAAAAATATAGATTTCTGGATTGGTATTATTTTTTATCTTAGTGTCTGCACTCATTCTAAAGCCTCTTATTTCCATTGCTGTCTCCAGCAAGGAAGAAAAAAAATAATGGAAGCAGTGATTTTTATTGTAAAACTTGATTAATTTAACAACAGATGCATACAATGCTCTTCATGTGAATGAAGCAGTGTTTCTTTACTACTTTTCTAATATGGGATTTTGTTTGTGCATTATGAACATTTACAAGTGAGTGCTATTTCTCACCATAAATGTAAAGTGAAGCTGTTGAGTCTATTAATATAATTTTTTCTTGGCCAGGGAAAGAGCACCCAAGAAACTCATTGTGAGAGTAATTTCTTGTTTTCACACACTTGAGAGAAAAAATTACTCCATCCATAATTTTTTCCCAGCTTGTTTTTCCTCAGTACTTTTAGCCATTTTGATCTTCCCTGCATTGGGTGCTCTGTTTCCATTCAAAGTTAGACCCCTGGTGTTTAAAAACTTGGATTCAGAATATCATGGTTTTGCAGTTGCTTGTTTTAAGTCCAGAGCTTTTTCTGGTGACCTTAGAAAGAAACCAGAGTAGCTCCTGAGGAGTTCTACTGAGTCTCAGACTGCATTCATGCTTTCATGGATGACATCTTTCTATAGTTTAGTAAGAAGCATTGCTGGGCTGCAGCAAATTCCCTTGCCTTGCTTCTTAACTGTCTCATTTGATTGGGTCTGAGGGGAAAAACATCTCTAGACAAAGAGGCTCTGCCTGATTCCAATGGGAGAACAGACACAGAAGATCAAAATTTTAATCTTATGTCACTTCCAGGAATCATACTAAATCAAATATTTTTTTTAAAATATTATGTCTTTCTGTGTTTAATTATTTCATACTTGCCAGGCAGCATCCTAAGTGCTCACAGAAATCACTACAAGCTTTGGACATAGGAAGACTGCTCCATCATAACTTTAAAAATCAACATTTTTCCTCTTGGTACCCATTGGAGACACTGTGGTGTTGGAGTAACAAAGACCTTCTGCTCCACTTGGAAAAAAAGAAAAGAGGGAATGAGAGCTCAAAATGTCAGTGGTGAGAGACAATTTTGCAGCAATTTTGCTAGACCTTTCTTCTGCACTGTAGGTACAAGCTCTAGTGGACTCATTTTCAGGATTTTTTCTTTTTTATTTCTGCTAAATGACATATTTGGTGATATCAGCCTCATGTATTCACAAGAATTCTGTGAAAACATTAGTGGAAATGTTGGCAGGAAAATAATTCACTTGGAACTCAGGAGAAGCTGGATAAGGAGGAAAGTCATGCAGATATATTTTTTACATTTTAGGTTTTTTCCCTCTTGTTTGTTATGAAAGTTTGTGGCGGGAACAGAAAGTGGTTTTGCTATACTGAGTGCTGTTAAAAAGGGTAAAAAAGCCAAAAGGAAATAAGCAGTGCATACAATTCACTGCACTATTTCAGTCAGAAATTGTTGCCACATGGACTCAGACTTCCTAATGGCCTTTTGCAATCAGCCATCTGTAAGCCTCCAATTAGTATGGTGCCTTCAGTATTTATTTTGAAATGCTGTATAACCCACAACATCTCTGAATACCCTCAACATATACTGTGCAACTACAAACTAGATAAATGTTAGGGAAGATTCAACAGACTCTTCCAAACCTTTTTTGTTGTTGTTGTTGTTGAAATTTGTAGAAGCAAGGCCAGAAGGTAATAAGGTTCATCCGAGTGTAGGAAACATTGTGTACATCCTTTTAAGATTGCCCTGTCATTGTGGACATCCTTGTTCTTTGGGATATAAGAATGTAAAATCTTGATGATAACATTAGCAGATATTACAACAGAGTATAACAAAGTATTCTTAAGAGAGGGTTTGTGGGAAGAAATAATAGAATACTGTTGCTGGTGTCCTCTACTCTCATTAAAGTCTTTCTGTCAACCGCTTTGGCTATATTTCAAATGCGTATATGAGTAGTTGATTCGGACTTAAGGTTGAATCCATGTGTTTATAGAGTTATTTTGAGACAAGAAATTTGCTATTTGGTTCTTACACTGAGATAGAAAACCTCATTCCCATCAGGAGACATTGTGAAAGCAAATTTGTTAATGTTTTTGAGGTGATGCCACTTGGCATATGAGGAATCATCATTGAAAAATTGCAAATATTTTCAAGCAGATGCACTTAATTTTATGTCACATTTATCTTGTCCTTTCACCATGACAAATGGAGAGAGAATAAAAGTCAAAGCACTTTAAATGGACGCTTTCAAAATAGCACTGGATTCTACCATATACTGATATTTTAAAATATCTATCTTCCTGTCTCATTGTGTCTTCTAGCTTTTATCCAAAACAGTACATTTCCTTCTGGTTGTTGCTATGGCTTTAGTGTAAGAAAATATTTTTGTTTTAAATTGACCTGGAAATTTTCTTCTTTTTAATTCAATCAGCAATCTATGCTCCACAGCATTTTCCTGGAGCAGATTCTGTTAGGAGGCGGAACAGGCATTCTATGGCATCTTTTATGTCATTTAGTTGACTCTATAATTTAAGATTAATTAAAAAGATACCTCTATTTGCAAATTGTTACTGTCTAAATATTCTTTAGATGTTACTAGCTGGAAAAAAAATATGTAAAATATTTCAGCATTCAACATTTTATAGTATACTTTTAAAGTGTACATACTTCCTAAGGAGAGAAGAAGGCTGTATATTTGAATTTAGATGATCATTAACTGAACTTGTAGAAGTTTCTTAATAACCTTTACAGCCGAGTTTCCTGAGAGAGTGTTAGTATTTTCAGATTCTCAGCAGAATTGTTCTGCTATTCACCTTAAACATTTAGTGAATTTCTAGCACAGAGAAGGGAACAAGAGTCTCAAGATTTTTCTGAAAAGTTAGCTAGATAGTTGTCTAGATAGATGGTGTGGAAATATGCTTTTATATCTTTGGACAAAGCTTTGATTACAGAAAATTATGACTCTATGTGGATATCTTTCTTCATTCTTTACTTACTGAAGTGTAGGATGAAGGCAAAAGCTGTGAAAGCATTTATGGTAACACTACCACCATGAAACAAGAGATGAGTTTTATTACATATATGGCATGCTTTTGTCAATGCTGCTTTATAAAAATTCACTCTCTACTTCATAACAAATTCCACCATCAAGTGTTTGAATAGACTGATGATAGGTATTTTCCCATTTTTCTAAGGGACTCCTTGAAGGGATTGTCTTGGTAGACAGAGAACTGTGAAGAAACCTGTCTGATTTTTACACTTTGCAGAGCAAATGTTACTCATGACAAGGTTGTTTCAGATATCTGCTTTTGCAACTAGACTGCCTGTATTATTCATACTTTCATGCAGATTAATGTACTCCTTCATACTCACGTCAAATAGTCCAAGTGTGTAAGTTACCTGACTGAGGATTTATAGATCATACAGCAATAAACAACAGGAGAACAAGGTTTTTATTCCGTCAGACGTCTTTACACTCCTTAGAGGCTACAGCCTACACCTTACCTTCAAAATTGGTCAAGCTTTTCACAGATCTCTAGTATACTGCTGCAGTAAGGAAAGCAAGAATTAGAGCAGATCTACATAATTTGTTGCTTTTCTGAAGATGTGTGTACACAGAACTCCTAATTCATCTTGTACAGGTAGTAAAGATCTCAATTTCCAAAAGAACTTTAGCCTATCAGAATGGGTGGGCTGTTTGGAGGATTTTCCAAATATTCAGAAAGGGGGGAAATGCACCAAATGGTAATTTGCTATCTTCAGATTACCAATTTAAAAGACCAGAGATAACTGCAATTTTCCACTCTTTCTTAAATGCATTTCTTTGCATTCTTTTTTATTATACACTTCAGAAGAGTTGACAGAAAAGAAATAGCTCAATAAAAACTGCTAGAAACATCTAAGGAAATAACTTTTGTGAAAGAAATACTTCTGTGATAAAATTTTATCCTGATCTTTCTCCTAATCATGACAAACTTTTCCATTGTGAAGGTACTTTTTCTTTTATGGAAAATGATAGCACTTAGTTTCCTTATATAAATATCAAAGATAAGGGTGAAAGTCACATACTGATAAAAGTGAAAGAAATAAGGGACTAGTAACCAATTTCCTCAAAGATCTTTCTCTTAAGGATTCTAGATACTTTATACATCAAAAAATATAATAATAGGACAGTAAATGGGATTGAATCAGTACAATTTTGCTGTAAATATACAGATAATTCTGATAATTTTAGAAGCAATTCTTACATAAATTGGCATTGGTAAAGATAAGTCTATTTTAAATGACACAAAGATGATGACATTTATGTTACTCAACTACAGCTCACCCTTACTTGACAGTTCTCATCACTTGCACAAATGAGACATAGGAAATTATGTTGTGTTGCTATCAAAGCAGTTATACACTTTTGAAAAGCAAAAAGGTGCTTTTTAGTAAGACTTTCATTGTTGTTATCATTCTGCTTTTTTTTCTGAATTGACTATAGGAATGCATAATCACATTAGGAGAATAACTAACAAAACTAATGGAAATCCAGGACTTTTGTATATAAAGTGGTTGTGGAACTGAGACTTGCATGTAAAAAGACAAATGTAGTTCCTGCTGAGTATGTTTTAGTTCCAAAACAATTAACTCTATCAAATAATTAATATTTGTTGACAAGACCAAGTTAAGTGAATGCTGCATCACATGGCTTGTAATTAGTTGGGATGATAAGATAATACATACTGAAAGTAATCAATTTGAGCTGCCAAAGCTGATCACTTAAGCCAAGAGAAAAAAACACAAGCAACATTCTTCCATAGATTTCATGTACGCTCATAATTAATTTTGCCTGCTTCTTTGGTCTTTTTATATTTTGGCTCTGACTAGCCAAGTTTCATTGGTGTGGTTTTCAATGTGGTTTTCCTGAGCAAATTTGGTGGAAGAAACACACTAAGAGTCAATTGGAAGTAAATTATAACACTAAACATAATAGATAAAATTAAATCTAGGTGAACTAGATAAAATTAAATATTTAGCATATTTAATGTTGAAATACATGTGCTAAAAAATAGCTGTTCACATATAGCTGATCTATATTTACAAGAAAAGAAAATCCTAACTCATTTCAAGCTGTTGAATATCAAAACTTAATATGCATCTGTTCAGATTTGCTTCAAGGGGATAATATAAAAGCAGTAACAAAACATGTCTTGTTTCAATTGATACCTATTTTTGTCCCAATTAATCAGTGAAAGCTATAATGAGGTTTGAAACAGAGTTACTTTAACAATGAATCCTTCTAATAATATAATCCATTAGACCAGAGATTAGGTATTATGACAGCATGAGCTATAGAAAAATCTTTACAGGGTAGAAAATTTGAGTGATAAATTATTCATTCTAAATTATTTGCTCTAACCAGCTTTTACTGCACTCCTATCAGATACTTTACAGCTCTACAGCATGATGCTGGAGATCAAGTGTGATCAATAGTGTAAATTATTTAAATGTAAGACTCATAGGGAGGTTTCTTTGCACTCAAACGTTTCCTATCTTTTGTGATACTGAAGAGATAAAATGAAATCTATTTATGTTAAACATTTTGGACTTTTTTGATTGTTATTGAGGTTTCTAAAAATTTTCTTTCCAGGCTTGGTGTTTTGTGGGGGGTTTTTTTGTTTGTTTTTTTTTTGTTTTGTTTTGTTTTGTTTGTTTGTTTTGGTTTTTTGTTGGTTTTTTGTTAGTTTTTTGTTTGTTTTGTTTTTTGAGGTTTTTTTTTGTTTTTTTTGTTTGTTTGTTTTGTTTTGTTGTTTTTTTTTCTTAAAAAGAAATCATAGTCCACTTTGAAATTTGAAAATTTAGTGGAAATATTTTCCTTGTTTATGGTCCTTCCCGTATGTACGTACAGTGTGAAAACGAAAAAAACATGTCCTTCGTGTTCAGTCTTATTAGAATAATTCTTTTGTAGTCTTTAAAAATGCTATGCAGCTGAAAGACCCAGGATTCTTTTGCATGAAACACATTAAGAAAGAAAAATAAAAGCTATGTTACAACCTACATATCAATGTTCCTCCTTCATGTTCAAGGAGGAAGAAAATCAGCAGAAAGGACTGGGTGGCATGGAAAAAATAAAGTGGACTTTATTTTAGTCCACTAAATAGTGTGAATAGACTGAAGCATGGGGAGAAACAGAGAATATGTCAGACAGGTGTTTTAGAGCTACGGTGGTGGCAAATATAATACAAAAATTCAGTGCAAGAGAAGAAAGAGCGTGATGCTTTAGACTTATATCTGAATAGAAATTGATCTATTTTCTGAGCTATCTCTTTGCCAAGTATTAACAAAACCCAGGAATATGCAGTCAGCACTAAATTATAAAACATTTAAATGTATACAGATTTGGATACCAGAGGCCAAGTTACCTGCTGAAATAAAATAATTAGACACTGTCCTGGAACATCACAATTTGCTCAAATACACCAACAGCTGGGTTTTTATGGTTTGCATAAAAAAGTCCCCTTTAATCGGGCTGATTGATGTTCAGGTAATCTTTTTAGGGGACCATCTTTGGCATATTCTTATTCTATAGGGTTTGTTTAAACAAGTCTCTAAAAGAGCATAAAATAAAATAAAAATTTGCTGAGGAGGGACAATGATCATTGTGACTGGGCATCAGACGTCCGCTAAAGTAAAATCATAACTCCACTAAGAATTGCTATTATCCTAAACTAAATTAAAATCTTACTTGCAGCAGAAAGTTATTGCTGAGACTACAAAACTGTAGAAATATTGGAAAAAAAGCTTCTCATTCATTTTTATGTGGCTTTTTGTAAAAAGTTAAAGAGCGAGCAGGTATGACTTTTTGTGTGTATATACAATTTGTTTTAGAAAGAAAAGTTAAAATAGCATTTCAGGGGTTTTTAATGATACACATTATTGGAACACATTGCTTTTAACACATTTCTTAAGCTATCTAGAAGAAATTTTATATGCTATGGGGCACAGCATAGGAACTGCAGGCTTTGTGATCTCTCAGTAGCAATGAAAATATTAGTATGCTAACCTTCATTTAATTTCCATGACTTAGCATGCAATTGAAAACCAGACAAATATTAAAATTATTACTTTTTAAATTAAAAAATACCTACTAAGGTTTTGGCATGAATATTCACATAGATTTAATTACAAAGTAAATGTCAAATGTTCTTGAAGGTAGTCTAGGAAGGGAGCTACTGTGATTGCTAAAAAAGCCAAGGCACAGACTCAGGAGACCAAGACTGCAAATTCTAATTTTAAGCAGTAGAGAATTGAAGGAGACTTTCCATTTTCCCAAAGGAAGTCCTAAATATTGAACTATCAGTTAAAACACGGAGAAAGGTACTGCAATTGGATATTATGTCCTTAATATCAAGAAAAGAGTAAAATTACTGAAATAGTCTGTAAGTAAGACGTTAATGCATGCATTGGGGCAAGCTTAAACATTCTGTATATGTCAAGTCAGTCTTGAAAACACTTCTGCAGAACATTAGGTTGCTTCTAAGTTTCAGAAACCAAAATGCAATTAAACTTCAGATGCCTTTATGTTCAGATAATAGAACAAAAATTGTTTCACAGATAGCTTTGAATTTGCTTTTATGAAATGCCCTGGAGAGTCTATGGATCTAGTTTATAAGAACCTTGCACATGGTTGAGTGATTGTGATGGAAAGAAGAGCTGAATCAGATCCAAATAAAAGATTTAAGACTCTAACAAAATCATAATTAGATACATATTCATATCTTCTATGAGTTTTTCTTTCTGCATGCTGTATGTATAGATAATGGAAAATCTCATTGTCCCACATGGAAAATCCCATTTTCACATTTTGCATTTCAAAATCACATTTTCACATTCATTTCACACAATGAACTCTAAAGTTTATCAAGGTGAGAGATACCAGATGTCTTATTGTATATCCTCAGTGGTGAGAGATTTCTTGTTTCTTGACTACCTTTGTAATTTTAAACTTTAAACCTAATTTTTTAAACTTTGATATATGCACATGAGATTTAGGGTGTGAAAAGACAGAACAGACTTTGTAAGTAGACTAAGAAAACATTCAGCTGTTTTGTGGTGAATAGTAGCATATCACCTTGGGTTCCTGACTCAGGATGTGCTGTACTGGATAAAGGATAAAAGCAAAGCTGTGCAGGGATGTGGCAGTCTACCAGATGTTGTCTGCAGATGTCCTTCTATTTTAAAGATGCAGTTGACACCTGGCCACTACAAAAATCTAGCCAGGCTGAATAAACAGGGTAAGAGAATGAAAAAGAAAAGCCAAAGCACAATATATCAGTGATTTACTCCATAATGTTGGGAAAGTTGCTGGTAGAGTCAGATATCAGAATTACTTTGTTGTCAGTAATCGTTTGTCTTCCTGTAAGTCAGATACACAGTGTGGTCATCGGGCATAAATCCCCAGGACATGATTGTGGGAGGAACATTAGAAATGAATACAACAGTAAAAGGAATTCCAATTTGACTCTGACTATGAAATTCAAGTATACTTAAATACCTCTCACCATTATGAAAGATCAAATAATTATTTTTATCAACTAATATAGGGGATAAAACATAAAAATACCCATTAATAGAAAATACTTAGAGAAACACAAATATAGAGAGATAATACAGGAAAACAGGAATACCACTAATCCTCAAAACAAATTCTTATGATTTCAATTAAATGGTATATTTTCTATTACACGTACTAGTGCTGCAGCATTTTTCTGGTTGTTTGCATTTTTAAATTTCATTCATGCAACAACTCACTGAGCTGGAATATCGTCAGTATTATTGCCAGCTTCCAAAGAAAGAAGACAAGGTGGAGATATTAAGTGACTTGCACAAGGTCTCTTATCAAGTCTGTACCAGAGCTAGGATTACAATTTGGAAGCTCTTGACTTCTTGTTCGGTATTCAGCAAACTAGACCATGACATTCCTGAAATCCAATTTCAAACTCTTATAAAATAATAGAGGAAACACAAGGGAGCAAAATGTTAGTCAAAATAATGCTACCAAAATTTTGTCAGACTTTGATAGCACAAAATTGGTCTACCTATGAGCTGATTATAGCATTTCCATGAGCAATAAATATCAGATTTTCCTTTAAAAATGCATGACAATTTTTCCAAAATAATCTTCTTCCCTTAAGAATAGTGTGAAAAATTTCTTCATATGAGCCTTGCTAGGTTTAATGTCATGTGTCTCAAAAACATCTCCGTACCTAACAGAAAAGGATTGAAATAAGAACTGTGATGTTGAGGAAACATCTAACCATGACATTGGTACCCTTATTACAGCCAATTTTAAATAATAGCTTTAGATTCTAAAACATTAAAGCAATTCATTAATTAAAATTTCAGATGTTGTACATTGGGACTGTAAACTCCCTTGAGGGCAGAGAAAATTGATGGAGTTTATTAGGAAGGTTAGAAATATAAGAAATAATAGTAGGAAACTGTCTCACTTGACAAGGCTCATTAAATCCTCACAGTGATATGAAGCTAAAGAGAAAGCACAAACACAGAGGGAGGAACGGTGCCAAATGACACCAAGAATTTCTACTGAGCACAAGATTAGCTGGAAATGTCAGATGACAGCAAATATAGCTAAGATTTTTTTTTTTTTTAGGTGATCCACAGTATCACAAAGTCACCAAGTGAAGAGAAAGAAGTCCTGCAGATTTTAGTGTCACTGCACTCAAAACTGAAGACTGAAAACAGATTTAGACCATCATAGAAAATCAGAAATACTTTAAAAATTATTAAAAATTCAGCAGGAATGAGTGATTAGAGATTAAAATAGCTTGCTGTATAAATGATAAATGATGACTTAAAAGAAATGAGATAGCTGGCTACAAATAGATCCGTTCAAAATATTGGAAGTGAAGTGAAGTTTACCTTTTGTTTAAAAAACCAAGCAAAGGACCCCAGATTTGTCCATTTCCTTGTCCAAGAACCTCTCTGGCAGCACATAAAAGCAATGCATCCCACTATGAAAAGTTTCCATTCTTTTTTCCTGGATAGACACATCTGGCATATAGATCACAAAGAAGACGTTAAAAAAAAGTATCAAATTTAACCCATTATTTTAATTACTAATTAAAATTAGTAAATAATTTACTAAATTATTTAAGTATCAAAAGTCTCCAAATTGTGCTCTCTCTCCTAGAGGCATTTTGAAAGGTGAAGTATTACCTGCAGGACAATTGCATTCTGGAATCTGCTAAGTGATCTCGATATCCAGATCTCTTGAGTATTTCCTTAAAGTGTGTATCTCTTTAAGAAATTACACAGTTACTCCATTTCAGACTCCAAATTCTAAATAAGTCTTATTTTTTTATTTATTTTTCTGATTTCACTGTATTTTTTGCATAATTATACTGGTATGTGCTATCACTATTACTTTTTATGCTAACCACCAGAGCTTTATCTTGACAACCTATAAATAAAGAAATCCTTGTATTTTATAGGGTTTAAATATGATGGAGTAAAGGGACCCATATCTGAGTGCTCATCAAATATTTTACTAGAGAAATCTATTTATTTACAGGGTTGTTTTGTACCTTTATGGGATTATTTTCCACATCCTGAAAACAAGGTGCATGTGACTAGGAGGGAAAATCCCTATTTTTCTGTACGGACAAGTTCCATTTCCTCATGCCCTTTTGAGTGGGAGAAGGTTCCAGCACCATGAGCTAGTGCAGGGCAATAAGAATCTGCAATCCTATCCACCTTAGACCTTTTCTTTTTTCCTCCTGCTCCTTGGGGTTGGTGCTACTCCCGGGACAGAGTTCACATCTTCCCCCTACTGTTCCAAAATCATAAACAACTAATGTAAAATAATATATCCTTAAAAGTGGTTGTTTTTGTTGGTATGTTATTATTTATCTCTAGTTATTTTAACTTTTTTAACAAGTAGATATGTTATATTCACCTTCCTGTAAGAGAGTATTTGTCTCTTTGAGAAGAGTGACAGCAGAAGATGAAGTGAGATGTGCTATATCATTTTATCTTTCAGCCCTTCATTTTCTGCAAGATGTGGCATATTGATGCACATTGTCATTTATGTGGCTCCAGAAGTGCCAGCTTGAAGGGAGCATTGTCCATGTTACGGATATGATGTGTCAACCCCTTCTTAAAAGTAATGGAAAGGAAGCAAAAAGCTAAACCATAAATAAATAAATAAATAAATAGGCAGAATATCTTGAAAAGAGAGAGAGAGAAGGGAAGCATATTCTTTGACTTTAATGATGACTGGAAAAGCCCAGGATATTTTGATGTGAATTTAACTAAGCATCTTATGAATATTTTTTCTTTGCGTGACCTAGTTATAGTACTTCATTAAAAATGAATTTTAAAAAATAAAGAATTTCTCCAAGACAAAAATATATTTTATCTGATAGTTCTCTGTTCTCTCCCCTCCTTCCATTTCTCCCTGCCATCATGAAACACCCAGTAGTCATGCTTTCAAAAGATATGAAAAAATTTATAGCAGATTTGTCAAGTACTGATTTATTTGAGATAAAATACTTCTAATGACTGCTTATTAAAGTAATTAATATGAATATTGAATTTTCTCCATAAAATATTAGTACCCATGCAAGATAAATCTATGTTGTAGGACATTTCACTCACAGAAGGACTTTTCAAATGCTTAAATATCTTACATTTTTCTGCAACACAATAAAAATATTAATGTTAGCGCTATTGCCAAAGGGTAATTGAACAGTAGAGGAAATATATTATGGCCTAATCTTTTTTTCTTGATAAATATTTTAAGAATTATTGATTTTTTAAGCTCAAAGACAGCACATCAAAGAAAAGCTCTGCTGTTAAAGCAACAATTGAACCTTGATATTGACAAAAGTTCAACTTTTAACTGAGGTGGGATAGCAGAAGGGCAGAGATTATTTGGAAATGCTGAAAAGAGCAAAATCCTCTGTGTTTTAGGCTGGAGAGTGATCTCATGTCATTGTGCTGCATTTTTTCTCTCTAAGGACCAATACTATGATGTTTGATTTTTTCCTAGAATGACCATGTTCAGATTGACCCCCAAATATCCTAAAAATTAATTTCTCACAGTCTGTACCTACTACTGTGGATTTCATTGTGGAAACAAATATTACTGTTTGACCAGGTGTCTGTTAAGGGCTTTATCTTTTTTAGAAGTATTTGCAGTAATCAAATGTGCACTATGAATCTCAATGTGCAAGCCTCTTATATTAAACAGCAAAAATTAAAGTTTGTAATTTAAAAATGCTTAGAGTAACCTGTCAGCCATGAAAATTTTCATATTTAAAAATCTTTCTCCACAGAATTACCATTTTGCTACTGCACAAATCTAATGCAGACTGTTGATAACTTACTGGCTCACCTCTAAATGTTATCTCAAAATGAATTTGTTTTTTTGGGGGGAGGTGGGAAAAGGGAAATGAAAGTGGGTTTGATTTTTTCCTGTTTCCTTTGTAAAAAAATATAAATAAATAAAATTTTGTTACTAAATCTCTATAAAAATAACAGTTTTATTTAAATTTCAGAAAGAATTTTTATTCCTTAAATATTTTAATTTTTGTTATGTCAGTTTTTCTTCAGTAGACCCTATTTTTTCCTAAAGACACTGCACGTAATACTTAGTTCATTCAAATCTGTAGACTTTTTAAAATTTGTTTAAAAGGTTTTATTGTTGAAAAGAAAGAAAAAACTCTGAAAAAAAAAAGCACACAAATACATAGGAACTCATGAAAGTATTACAAAACTTGATGAAGACTCTTTTTTAAAGCCAAATTAGGTATAGATCTCAGGAAAAAAATAAAAAAGAAAAAATAGGAGAGAAAACACAAGCAATCAATATAAATATTTCCTAGTCTTCTAAAGAGATTTATCTGATTTTTCTAATTCTAACAGAGTTATTACAGGTTAGCCTTGTCAGTTAATTCAGCATAGGAAAATGCATAAAGACAACTCCAATAAAAATATTTCAGTATTTGGTAGAAATTTTACTTAGAGGTTATGAATTCTTCTCAGTGTTTTAAAATAAGAAACAGTTGTACAAATATGAAAGTGCTGAAGTGAATTGCTTTCAAAACACCTTTAACTTAGATCCTCAAACTTTTATATATCCTAAATTTTTCTTGCAGTTTGACCAAATTGCTGTCTGTTCAAAGACAAATTTTGCATTTTACTGTGTGAAAAATCATTGTGCAAGTGTGTAAAGCAGCACAGGGAGCAGAAGTCCAACAGGACTTTTATGCTCGTGCCTTGACCTTAGTCCCTAAAAGAAAGGCTGGAGAGTTACCAGAATGTAGAATTTGACAATTCCCTTTCTCTTTGCTTCAAGTTCTATGTTTTTTCCTGCACTGTACCATGGTATAACTGTAAAGGGATTATTATCTTCACTGCTCTGGTGATAGGCACAGGATGAGAGGAGAAACATCTGTGGAATGGAGCGGTGGGTTCACATGTGCATCCTATGGGAAGAAGATGAGTTCCAGGGCTACAAAGCAATGCATCGTCATGCTGGTGCTTAGCCAAACTTTGTCAGAAAATGCTGGAAAACTGAAGGAAGCCAAGACTTAAATTCTACTCCCCTCTTTTGCACTTCAAATTGGCTGGTTTAAACTTGTCACTTGTATGTCCTGGATGATAGGAATTACTTTTAGTAATTTGTATTTTCATTTGGTTTAACATATTAGAAATATTATTGTTTAAAAAAGAATTTTAGAGATCTATGTAGTAAAAGAAATGGTCTAATTTATAACTCTTTTTTTTTTTTT
>VWYO01025615.1:223196-254821 GCA_013400275.1 Rhadina sibilatrix
TTTTTTTTTTTTTTTAAAGTATACCAAAACAAATTATTGGTAGAATAATTAAATCAAACTAATTACTTCTTAGTAGAATAATTAAATCAGCTACTGCATAGAACAATTCTGTATATAATGAAGTGCATTGAATAAATAAATATGATGAAGTGCACTGACAGCTAAATGTTATTTGTAAAGCATTTTTTTTACATAAATGCTTGGCATATTGGAGGTATTTATTACCAGAAAGGATCACTTCAAGAGTAGGAAATTAGTAAGACACCTTATTAAAGGCTGCAAGGAAATGAGATTATTTCAGATATGCTTCTCTCACTATTTCATTTCTTTCTGCATTTGTATGAGGTACAATGCTTGTGATTTTACTCATAGCTCAGAGAATATGAGTACAATGCAGTATTCACAGATGTATATTGGAAGTGAGGTGTAGAAGTTGCCATAAATTCTTTCCCATTGTAATGAAGATCCCACGGATCTTTGATTTTTATGAAATATTCACGGTAGTATTGTGACCAGCAAGGCAATCAAATCAATCATTCGTGTTAGTATTATTCTCACCCTTTGAATTTCTGCAGCACGTTTTCCTGACTGCTCATTTGAATATGAGAGAACCCACCAGACAACTACTTTTCTTTGTGTTATAAAAATATTGTAAATTTGCATTCCAAAGAACAACTACAAGAGAGAAATTGTTAATGTCCTATTCAAAGTCTATTTAAATTAGTACATAGAAAAACTTGGCAAAAATAAAATGAGGATTTTTATGAAATAAGAATAGTTCACCAAATCCCATGTTAAATGGCTAAACAATAGAGGAAATACAGAATGTAGTACTCTGGTGCTTAGAAAACAATTGTGGTAGTAGTAAATAAAGAGTTTTGTTGCATATAATTTTCATGCAAAACTTGGGTTCTGGCAGATTTTCTGTAGATTTTTTGTTTTCTCCTCGGATTTTTGTTTGTTTGTTTGTTTAATGGTCTGTTGGTCATGATTAAACATTCCAGCTGAGGTCATATCCTTGTGTTAGAAGTTATATAAAAATACATTGAGACATAGCCCTCAGACCAAAAAAAAAAAAAAAAAAAAAAAAAAAAAAAAAAAAAAAAAAAAAAAGAAGCCAGTCTGAAGATGAAAAAGTGGAAACAGAGGAACTAAATTCATCTCACTGAGAGTCACAGAGCAGTTTAGTGGAAGAGACGGGTCTACCAGTCCAAGTTATTGCTTTCTAGACTGCTGATCATACTTGTGATAAACTGCCTCTATGAGTTTAGTAAAATAAGTTCAGCTCCACACTCGATAGATGTACGTAATATCAACAAGATGCTAAGAACTGTATAAGAACAGATACAGATTTTTTATCCCCTGGATATTTGCAAAGATAAACACAATACTCTCTGTGGTAAGTTTTCCCAATATTTGAAGTGTTGTGCGGCTCAGCGCCACAGGGGTATCACTTGTTCCCCCTTCATAGGCACTAACTTTGTTACTCTTGTACCTTGTTACTCTTACACCTCCTTACTCCTCTGCCCTGATAGCTCTTTGGTTTGGTTCATCAGGGCTCTTTAAACTAACATGGCTCTGTTATTGCCATTTTGACTCCTGTGTGATATGGGTGTATCTAAGACAAGGTTAAACTTCTCAGGCCTCAGAAAGCATCAGCAATCTACTTTTTGGCAATATGGATCTTAGTGTGCTTTATATTTACATTTTGTAAGCGGTTTGCCTTCATTATATTATGGTACCCAGCACACTACTTTGAATGTTCATAATATTCAGGTTAGCTGTATATAGACATGACTTCAAACATTCACAATGTGCAGAGCAATCTAGAAATATACAGTCTGGAATTTGTCTTATAATAAAGGTCAGAAGCTTGTATTCAAGGCAGTTTTCCTGGTCTTCCATGAGGAAATTTGTGCATGTATACAGTATGTTATGATTCCACAATGTATTTAAAAATCAAACAACTTAGAGGAAAACATCCTTCTTCTTATTTTCTTCAGTGTCTTCTTTAAATGCTGTAATATAAAATAAGTTGCCATGCTGAGTTTTCAATCAAGTGAAAGCTATTTGACTGGTGTACTCTACAGCATAAAGTACACTGTTTGCTGAGACTCAAGAGGACTGTCCACATATCTTCTGTGTTCTCATCTGGTAGGTGAGGTTTGGATCCTCTGGGACGGAGGCAGTCAAAGTGCTGACGGCTGCAACTGTGGCTGTTTTGTTCCCCGGTATTCTGCAGAGTTCAGTGACAATGGTTTCTTTTTCTAGCTTCTTGTATGGTAGCTACTGATTTAAAATATGAAACTTCAGATTTAGATGTTCAGAATAAAAGTTATTATGCCTTTTCATTCTCAGAAATAAACGGAGTTTTAACTGTGAAAAGTGTTTAACTGGATTCTCTTTTTGCCTGAGTTGTTACTCTGATATAGTCAAAAGTATGAACAGATTAAAAAATAGTAACATAGTTCTTGGCTGTAAGACATGGCCTATATTTGACTGCTGCCTAAAAGACCTTCTTCTTAGGAAATAAGTTTTCTCTACTTAAAGTTATGCATATTTTTCACATTTCTGTGGTCTACTAAAGCTAAAGAAAACCCAGTTCAGTGTTTGGACAATTTCTTTCATTCATTTCCATATAAGTAATGGAAGTAAGACCCTTTATTTGATGTAAATAAAGGGTCCTGCTGGCAGGTAGAATTTGCATACAAATTATGAAAATCATATGCACTTCAGAAGGGTGAGGCTAGATAGCGTAAAACCAAAAACCACAATAGTGTTGTTTTTTTCCTTCTTTTACCAAATCTTTCCCAAAAATAATATAGTTATTCCCATCAGAGGTTTATCAGGTTGCATTTCAACTTGTGACCTCAGATAAAAGAGCAAAGAAACCAGAAAATCTGTATTCCTAAAGTGGTTTCTTTTCCTACTTTTTAATTCTCAGAACATAAGCCACTGTCTTTTCTCACTTCTCTTTTTGTACTGAATTTACAGGGAAAATTGTTCTGATAGAAACATATTGATTGCAGTAAAGAATTGTATGTTACCTGCCTTGCACACCTCACAGCGATATTTAACTGGTGAGAAATGTGCTCTAACTGACACCAAACAAAAGCAGAGTTGTTTTTCATTTTAAGAGTTTGCTCTCTACATGGCCTTGAATGTTCATTTCTTTGACAGTAGATAATGATTTATTCTCTTGCTTTGCAGTTTCTAGATGGCTAAGTACTTAAAAAGTCAATATTGAATTTCTAGGCAGAAATCCACATATGATTACAGTAAAGCTCCACTATCACAGCATTATATTAAGTGATGTACTGGTATATTTCACATCTATAAAAATAAAGTGTTTAAATTTTACTTCTGAGCAGTATTTTAAAAAGTGCTATCTTGATTTTATTGATAATATGCTTTAGATAGTTTGATTCCTCTGAGACAAAATTCACCCAAAATGAAAAATAAAAAGTGCATTATTGCTGGAAAAATCATCCAAAGTCAGGGTAACTGTATGCTTAGAAACATAATTCTCTTTGTTCTTTATTTAAGGTTTAAAGCCAAGTGATCCAACCATGACTGGCAAAACACAGACCAGCAATGTCACCAATAAGAACGACCCAAAATCCATCAACTCCAGAGTCTTCATTGGTAACCTGAACACAGCAATTGTCAAAAAAGGTGACATTGAAGCAATCTTTGCAAAGTACGGGAAAATCGTGGGCTGCTCAGTGCACAAAGGCTACGCCTTCGTACAGTACATGAGCGAGAGGCACGCCAGGGCTGCCGTGGCAGGGGAGAATGCCAGGATCATTGCAGGGCAGCCACTAGGTAAGGATTTGTTAATGCCGTTAAAACACTGCTTTCTCTTTCCTTTCTGTTGGAAATATCTGCTGCTGCTGGTGCCTGCAGGACCAGCGAGTTTGTGTTGCTGATGTTCCATCTCAGCATATTTCCAGGATGTTGGAACAAAATTTTTAATGTATTGTATGTTACCTAGGTATTACAAAATATTTAGCCCTATAAACTGCTTATTTATTAAACAGACCACTTCTGACAACATCTTGCTTCTGTTTGTAATTTCACTGTAGTGAACATGATTACTCTTGTGAGGAAAAAAGTGCTATCTTTTTAGACTCTAGTTAGTAAATTTAGTGTAAAATAACAGGGCTTGTCTAATAGATGAGGTTATCTTTCATGTAATGACTCTAAAATGATACCCAGACCAATGATATGTCAGATGTTATACAGAAGCAAAAAATAGTTTTTATTTGTTCTTGAAATCGTGCCAAAACAAACTATAACATGTTATTAATTTAGAGAAATTTATTATTAAAAACTAGTTGCAGTTTTCCAACATAATACTGTATACATTGTTCATCTGAATTCCAAATAAAAGAAAAAAATCATATTTTTGTATTTTGTCATGAATGCATAAGTAAAATCTAGTTGTTTCATAATGCAAATTTTTTTCTGAAAGCTATTTTTAATTACATATGTAGGCTGTCAATGATAAGCTCCTGAGTCTATTACTAGCCTTGCCTGTCATATATTTACAGTAGTAATGTGCAAGGTGTTTGGTAGGACTCAGAAGTCTTTCATTGGACCTCTAAACTGTATTGCTTCTAAGTGTGTAGTGTCTATGTCTGGAAAAGGTGAAGTGTAGCCAGTGTTTTGGCTGTAACGAGCCATAAAGAATGGATGTGGCTTGTTCATTTTAAGTGTTGCAGGCTGTGGAAATTTATTTTTCTGATTGTTTGTAGAAACTGAAGCATTTTTGTTAGATAGCTGTTCTTTCATCACAGTTGTTGAACAATAATTTTAAGTTTTATAATTCCTACCTTTTGGGTTCAAGAGAAAAATGGATTAAATAATTTCAATTGTATTCAAGGGTAGATTGCTTTCAAACTTCATTAGAAAAAGTCATATAGATGAGTGAAATAAAAGAACTCAAGTGATAAAAACAAGGCAGCAAAGTCAGTCTGTGGGATGGCATTATTAGAAGACATTTCCTGGAGCGGTGTTCTCCAAGCAATAGGCCATGTAATGCCATCAGTGCATTATTTACAGCTTCTTGCACACTGGTCTGACCAGATTTTTTAAACTGTGTTTTCCTAAGGCAATAGATCTGTTATTACTATGATTATTGTTGCTAGACTCTTTAAGTATTTCTTGTGGCATCCATAATATGCCAAGCATTTTGAACAAGGAAATGCCCTTGCTCTACTCTGTGTACTTTTGTGCTTTCTGTAGCAGGAAAGTCAATTTGTTGCAAAGGAGATTAAGTGACCAATTGAAGCGTTCCCCTACCCTCTGCCTCCTGGTCTGCCGCTAGCTGAGAATTTGGGGAGGTTTGGGTGAGGGGATCTTCAAGATAGAAGAAATCCAAAAGAGGTTCCTTACCTCGAGCGTATTCCAAGGTTTATTCCAAGAAGGGATCCCAGGGGTCAAAGAGGAAGCACATGGAGGGATGGGGCTTTTTATCTCTTTTGGGATGGGGGGTGGGGTTACCTGGCTCAAGGCCATAGGTCAGAGTCAAGGGGCAGGTGGGGTCAGACCAAAGGTACAGTCTCAGAGGGGGTTTCAAGGGGGAGACCAAACACTAGGGGGGTACAACAACCAATAATTACTCGAATTGTTTGAATGTTTTAATAATAACAGAATTTTTTTTCAATATTAAGTTTCAAGTGTTTAATCTTAAATTACTTTGATTTTTATGCACTCTCCTGATGGCATATTCATGCTTTAGTTCCTAATATATCAAGGAATACAAAGAATAAGCAAGATGTAATTTTCTTTTAGCTGTTCCTAAATTGCTCTTTTTTATATGTGAAATACAGTTGTTATCAGAATGGTTTGACAAAAAGAATGAATTTGTAAAAGCGGTATTTCTTATTAAAGAAATTGTTTCTATTAATTCTTTTCATTAGCCATAGACAATAACAGTCACTACACATTAATGAGTAGATGACTGAGAAAATTTAGTTGGGATTATGACCCAGAACATCTTAAGCACAAATAGTGCATTATTGCAAAACTTCTTGAGGAAAATTACTTTTTTCTCTGACCAGAAATCTTTGCATTTTGAAATAAATACAACTAACAAATTTGTATCAACAGTCAAGTTATGGAAAGGGATAAGAAAATCCTGTTACAGTTGTACAAATGAACTTGATTAACATAGCTTCATTTTCTTTTAAATTGTATTAGAATATATTAGTAATATGAGGGCTGGATGACAGTCAGCTATGGAAAGCTATTTGAACAAAGGAATATTTGAAAAAGATTATCCCACAGTATATGCCTGATACTACTATACACTCTAGTACTCAGTACCTCACAACAGAAAGCATTACTTCATTTTGATTGCATTATTAATGTGCATTAGCTCTTTCATGGTATAGTCAACTGAACCACTTACATTAGCTCCTGCCTTTTATGGACTAATGCCACTCAAAATGATGCAGCTTTACCCATAAGTCAGAAACCATTCACATGTGTGTATCTGAAATTGAAAATTGAACCTGTAAATTCTTACAGTTTTTTAGAGTGGCACACAATTCACTGAGTATCCTATCTAAATGCTTCCTCTGGGGTGGAGTCACAAAATATTAGACTCAGTAGGTATATAACCAAGCATTTTAGCAAATTGCTCAAATTAGATTTGAGGAAAACATTGGTACTGTCCTCAGTCTAGCCATCTTCCTGTGGGTCATTATTATTGTCCTGTTGGTCTCGTCCATCAATTCTGAAGCTCCTACTGATGTGTTTAGTGGTCAGTGACACGTAATGGTGGTGCCATGGATACTGCAACTTGACAGAAGAGGATTTCATGAGCTGTGTGATTACTTTCAAGCTTTCTGTTTCATAAAGTGCAGCACACTAAAAAGCTGTGGTGTAGAGATCATAAAGGAACACAAAAAAATATTCTTGGGAAATTTATTGATATTATTGTGAAGTTCAGTGTAGTTTCTTGAAGTAATATTATGTCTTCATAGGAATAGCATCTTTTCCTGCCCACAGGACAGAGACAGGTCAGTATGGGGAACAGGAGTCTGCTTCACAATGATTATTTTGTAATTTGCTTCAGGCTGGAGCTGAGAAAATATTGAAGTTGTTCTAGGACAAAACTGCAAGGTACGTTCTTAGTTGTGGGAACATGTCCACATTATCAACTCTTCTCAAAAGTTTTTCACCCATTTAAGGGCACCTATGAGTTATGGAATATTTGTGCATATCCACTTTCTTTCCAAATAGGACAAATAAACAGGGGGAATAGGAATTATTCTGAGGAAATAGTGAGTCTGTGAACTTTATCAAGTGTGATTTCATTCTTCTCTGGTGAGAGAAGGATTAGACACCTGCTTGCTGGAAAACGAATGGTGCAAGTCCCTCATTGCAGCAGTGGGCTGAGGAAATGAGCTGCAACTTTTCTCATAGTGAGGAGCTGAAGCCTGAACACAGGATTCACGGTGCAGCCTCACCAATGCCAAGTGCAGCAGGATGATCACTGCCCTGGTCCTGCTGGCCAGGATGCCATTGGCTGTATTTGGCCACCTGGGCACACTCCAGCTCATGTTCAGCTGCTGTTAACCAACACCACCAGGTTCTTTCCCTCCAAGCAGTTTTCCAGCCATTGTCTCCCCGCTCTGTAGCTCTGCATGGGCTTCCTGTGACCCAAGTGCTGGACCCAACACATGATCTTATTGAACCTCATCAATGGCCTTAGCCCATTGATCCAGTCTGTCCAGATCCCTCTGTAGTGCCTCCCATCCAACTTTGTGTTGTCTGACACCCAACCCATAAATAAAGATTTTAAAATAAAGATATATGTAGCAGCTTCTCTCTCAAATTCTGATATAGCTATCATAGCAACTTCTAAATTATAATGTCCCTTTGATTATTCTTGGTATATAATTCATAGCCTTTTAATTTATACTTTAATTATTATTCCTAATTTTTGTCTTTTTTCAATGTGCATTTTCATACCAAGATAATTCCTTAACTTGAGAATTTTTCTTCATTTGTGTCTGAGTGTAAGCCAGGCCATCTCACAAGTATCTTATCAAAACAAGTTAAATGGTATAAGGCTAGTACTTTTGTTCTTTTTTCATGGAAGACACATGGAATTTCATGCCTCTGTCCTTAGGAAAATGAAAGATTACAGTACCCAGACTACAAGAGATGATGCAGTTCTGTAGTTGATGCCTTTTTAAATTAATACATTAGTTCCTCTGTAGCTTGAATCCTGTTTTGTTGCTGCAAATATTATTCACCTGTCTACCTTCAGGTCTAAATTAGATGCAGTCTCCAAGTACCAAGTGAGTACACACTGACATGTAGTCTAAGGTAAGATGCTGGTTGCAGATATTTATTTTGGGAGACATACTCTTGCACATCCTTTTGAGAAGCACAAGAGCCCTGAAGGGGCTTTCCAAATTATAATTACCCAGTAGAAAATACCCAAGGAGAATAGCAGGTAATAAAAGGAGACTTTAGAGAGACTCAACATATATCTTTGCTGTAAATTGATGTGATAATACAGCTGCTTTATCTTTTGTTTCCCTTGCCTTTACTCAAAACATATCTTTTCTATTTTATGTTTGTAATGTCTAACAACACTGAGAGACTTACATGTCTATTTGCAGAACAAGAACTCTCCAGACTGAAGAGTCTCCACTTTTTCACCTCAGTCTGAGCTACAGAAAACATTAATTGTGTCATGAAAAATTCTGTCTTAAAAAGAATACTTATGCTGTTTTAGTGAACTAATTTTTGAAAAAAAAAAACAAAAAACAACACTTTGGCTTAAAAAAAAAGATAGATTTACCCAAATTTTCTGCGTAACTAATCTTTCCCTAAGCCAATGGTAGGCTAAGGTAAGAAATTTGAATCTGAATTAGTGGTTATTCCTTTCCCACTTTGTCACTAGTCTTCAGTCAGTAGCATGGGAGTATACCAACCTTTTACTTGTACAAACATAACTCATGATTTATTAGAGCAGTCTTGGTACTCTTTCCCACCTATCTTCCACTGATTTAATGGCAGGATTTATTAGGAAAACAATATTATCTTGTTTTAAGTACTACAGTGGAGCAGCAACAGAAAAGGTTTCTTCTGACAAATCTGTAAAGACTTAAGTTTTAATGTGGGTCAAAACATTCCAGGCAAGGACAATTATCATCTTACAGAAACCTCAGAGACTGTACTGATAGAATTAAAAAGTGGGAATATTTGTGTATTTTATGTATATTTTGATGAAATATTAAAAACTGAAAATTATGTACACATAGTGATTAATCATATATTCAATTTATATTTTAAGTCATATAGCATTAAGAGATTGTATATTGCATTTTCACACTACTGGACCAGAAAGGGGAATGCACTTCATAGAAAATCCTTTGGCCCATTGTAACATCTGCAGGCTCACATTCTGATATATTCTACTTTTACACCATGGAGTTAATAATCTGAGAACTGTAACTCAGTAATACAGGTAATTTTATAACCAAGTGAGAATTAGAAAGCAAAGTATTTAAGTTCTGATAAATCATGATAACTTTATAGCATATGGTTTTCAACACTTGATTGTTGTCCTTCAAAGAATATTGTATTCATCTGGTAAAATAATCCCCTTTTTAATTAATAGTTTTTAAGTAAAAGAAAAATCAGGCTTGTGAAACACTCTATGAGGAACTGTAATTTGCGAGACAGGTCTGATATATCCTTAGTAATTTTGTAAGAGATTTTCAAAATATTTAGGTTATGTTATCTCAGAGATCTCAGTACTAAGCCTTTATTATGTGCATATCTTGATGACATTTTTGTTTTTTGTGGGTTTTTTTCACGATGTAAGTTTAAGAATAAAAAGTTTAATAAGCAAATACTTCAATCCATAGAAAAAAATTATCCATAAACCTATAAAACTTGTGGGATGTTGTGAGTGTTGGCTTATTGGGGGGATGACTTTTGTATTTGCTGAACTCATAGAATTATTTTTTGATAACTTTGAAAAGTGATAACAATTTCTTTTTGTAAAATAGCCGTCAACATCCAGGCCATGTTTTGAGGACGTTTATTTGATCCAATTTTTTTTTTTTTTTTTTTTATGCTGAACTAGACACAAAGTAATGATAAAGCAGAAAGACCATGTGGTCTTCTTCCAAAATCAAACAGAAAGAAAACCCAAAAGGATAATGCATTCATAGCCAAGATGAACAGGATGCCTAATGTCACAGGAACCTAGAGTGAAACTTGTAATACCAGCCCAGGCTCGTGCTGTCTTTACTGTCTTTCCCACTAAACCCTATCTTAGTCAATGTCTTCATCATCGAGCCCTCAGGCACACACAGACTGTTACAGAACATCTGAAAAATCATTAATTATATTTCTACAGCTTAGTTCAGAGGAACTAAATTTTACCCCCTAGAACTGACTCTTTTATTCCATTACAACCTGTTTCTATATTTGTGAACCACTGTAATCCTGTGCAGGCACAGGGATCCTGTCCAAAGCTACCTCATAGGTCTCAGCCCTTTTGCTGCCTACCCAAGCCCTTGTGATCCTGGTGAAGCCTGTGCAACAGCACATGAGTGTCAAGTCTCACTGTTGAGGACCTTGGGTACAACAATCATTGTTTGTAGGGTCTTCTAATAGTGGATAATTTTCATATGTCCCTTACTGTTACACATTTTGATGTCTCCCAATACTTTATACCTTCTATTGTTTCTATAAGATCCTGCAGCCATAGAAGCAGATTACAAACCAGGTGTTTCATGCTCTTAAACACAAAAACATGATTAAATCTTGTTGTCACTCCACAGCCCTGGTTTTTTGGCACTTCTGTAATCAATATTTCCTCATCCTATAATCACATTGACATGAACTAGTACTATTCCATTAATGTAAAGCAAATCATACAAAGGTAGGAAGGAAGGGTGATTTTTAGCAATCATCCCTCAGCAGTTCAGGGCAGAGCACCATTGCACGACTGATGTATGTTTGTTCCAGAAGAGCAAGCTGAATGCTTCATCATGAAAGAAAAATCCATATTTTCACAGAATGACCCATTTCTTTAGATTGAAAATAGCTGGAATGTGTGAGATTTACTCCCCATATTTCACAAAAGTTTCTATTTCTCCCTTAGTGGGACTTGGTCAATTACAAGTGAAATTGCAATTTTAATTTATTTTTCATGTTCAGAAAAGCGTATATCAAGAAAACAGTTTAGTTATGAGGTGAACTTATAGGGGTAAAGTTTTCCTTATTGGTTGATTGGTGTTTCTTTCTGTGAAATTCTTTATATTATCATGATGTAAAAGTTTGCAAAGTTCTCCCTGGAATAAGGTTTTGTACTTTGAGCAGCCTGATGTTAACTCAGGAAAATGTTAAGTATGCCCTCCATCATAATGCCCAAAATGATGATGTGATTGCTTGCCATCAACAGATGCTATTGAAAGAAAACCTTTCCTTCAAGGCTTTATAGAGATGCATATAAAGATACATTGAGTTTTCTGCATGGCCAGCTCATCTTTAAAATCATAGACAAGGCGTTATTATGGGATATTTCTATGTCTTTCTCTGCTGTTTGACATGTCTATATATAGCACAGGGTCCATCTGCATCAAATGTTACATTTTTCATCATTTCATCCTCAGGTTTCATAAACACTTCAAATCTTCTTGTGAGATGGGTCTGATATATCCTAAGTAATTTTGTAAGAACTTTTCAAAATATTTAGATTATGTTATCTCAAAGATCTCAGTACTAAGCCTTTATTATGTGCATATCTTGATGAGATTTTTGTTGTTTGCGGGTTTTTTTAGCAAACCATATCCAGTAGGTCCTTCTGGATTTGAACTTAATGCTGTTTTATTTCTGTTGCAGGTCTGTAAGAAGTTACAAAAAAGTGTTTTATTTTGTGGCAGACAGAATTCTGTACCTTTCCCTAAGTATACTTGCTTTGATTAGTGACTGCTGGGATCACTACAATTGTAAAGCTATTCCATAACGTTAAATTCCAAATTACCATAATGTCATGCAGTGATAAAAATGTTGTTATGATAGTTCTCTCATAATATTTGTCTCTGTGTCTCATGTGGAATGCACTGTACAAAAACAATACCTAAATCTAGGATGTTCTGCAATTTTTGTTTTAGTATGCCGGGAGGTCTTGAAGTCTACAGCTTCCCTTTTTTGCTCAATGAAGCTTGATTTAATTTGATAGACTATTTTTCATGCATTTGGCTTCTTTCACTTCAAATAGAATCTCACCAAGAGTGAGTCTGACATTTTCTTCTTGATCATTTGACAATACTTCACCATGTCACTTGTACTGATGCTGTTACAGTTGTTAATGTCTTGTCACCTGGTTTTTGGGTTTGTTTTTGTGTGTGCCTGCCATATACACTTACTTTCTCATTCTTTTGTTAAAACATTTCATTGATGACCTTGTTCCAAAAGATATGTGGAGAAATTCACATCTGCTACAGGTTGTGTGGAAAGGGCAGAGATTCAGAAGATTTCTCATCTAAATCTGACAGGACAATATTTATCTTTCTAATCTGCAATTTGAGGTATGGGGGCTTTTAGCAGGTATTCAACACTGAACAGTGACAGGACAGAATAATGCTATTTTAGTGTACTGCAGAATCTGGCTAAGTCCCAGCCCTGTTATTTGTCTTTGGACTATGATTGCTACAGCCATGAAATAGATTTGCCTCCCAAGATATAACTCAGCTGTTTGGAGGAAAAAAGTATAGCAAATATTTCTCCTGGCAGAATACTGATGTAGCATAAAAAAATCTTTTCTTAATCATAGTCTAAATTCATGAAAGCTGGTCTTTTGCATGATGAAATTTTAGGATCACTCTTCCCATTTCTTTCCCTTCCTAACAGCAAGCTCAGCTAAAATGCAAGTGTTCTTTTCTCTGTTTAGCTTAACTGAGACAAGAAATGCTTTGAGGGCACATTTGCTGTCTCAGGTTTGGTTTCATGTCTTAAGCTTACTTGCATTTCACACCTAAGGAAAATACAGCAGAGGAAATCTGTTTCTTTCTCAGGTTTCACACTTAATCCCACAATTCTTTCACCAGTAGATAACCTCATCAGCAAAACTGTGTAAGTCAGGTATGTTGGAAAAAAAAAACCCACCCAAACTTAGTTGTTTATAACTTATTAATAATTCAGTTATTTTTCAGCACATCATACTGGCAAAGTAAAATTCAAAGGCAAAAAAAAAAAAAGATCAATTCGACAAATTAGATGCCCTTATTCTATATTACTTCTGCCTTCCCTAAAAGAAATGTGAGTATTAATGAGCTCCACCAAAATCTTACAAAGTTTCAAGTAAAACTGATTTTCTAGGTATTTTAATGACAGAATGGAACACTATTCACAGCCTTGATTGTTATAACCCTGTAAGTGACTTCAGTACCTCCTAAAAAAATAATGGAAACTGAATCAGACTTTTTTCATGGCAAGACTTGTAATTTTTGAAAGACTAACTGAAAAAGAATTAGGTTGGGGTTTAGTATACCTTGGAGAATACCTCATATTACTTACAAAATGATAATGTATCTTTAGGAAGACATTATCTCTGTTCACAGCCAGCATAGAATTTCTAATTTGACATACAGGAAGTTCCTCAGCTTTCCCCCACTAAACGATAACAGTCGGGTAGCTAAAAGCTGTGGATACACACTAGCTTGCCTCCATAAGAGGTACAGTCATTTCCACAACTAAAGACTAAAGGTGAAAATGAGTTTCTTAAAAGTCTTGCCTGCGGTGATTAAGATTTTTTATTATTATTATTTCTTTTAATTTTTTTTAGGTGTTTAATTATGTGCTTAAAGAACAACTGTTTTCTTTTGTGGAAGTCTCATTATTTTAATACCTTTTTCTTTTAGTCAGCTCTGTAGCTTGTTTACTTAGTGTCCTCAATATAAGTGTGCAGTGACTTGATGTTATTCAAACACTTTTATTACAAGCACACTTATTCGTACACATTGTTAAAACCTTATAAATAAAAACAACATATCCAATTGACTGCTGTGGTAATTTGTTGTAGACACCTGTCCCACCTATCCCACTCTTGGCAGTTAAATGTCAAATTCTAATCCTCCTGTGTTTTGGTTTGTTCTGCTCCTGATGCTTCACACAATCATGAAACAGAGGAACAGAATGTAATGGGTTTGAAGTGTGGAATTGGCTTTCAGATCTTGAAATAGATAGGGGAAGTGCATAATATCTTCTAGTTCTTCTACAACTGTAAGGTTTCTGGACTCACTTTATGAAATGTATGTCGATTTAATTAGTGTTTCATGTGAGGAACACAATATTTTACTGAAAATAGCAAGCGTAAATCAAAGAGTAGATCACAAACAAATAGACACTAGATGACAGGAAAATCTATATTTGGCAAAATTTGAAGCCATTTAAAGCTGTGATTCACTTCTCAGCTGTATGATAATTCAACATGTTAAATTTAAAGAGACACTTAAAGATTATTCTCTTTAATGATTTCTTCAAGGTAAACTTTATACCTTGATTTTATACTCTCACAGTTTTTAATAAATTATAGAATAATCTGTGTTGGCAGAGACCTCATCTAGTCCAACCGCCTGCTTCAAGCAAGGCTGACTCAAAGCAGTGAACAGTCCAAAAGGTTTGTCAGCCACTTTCCAGCTCACCCATGCAACACATACTTCCAGTACTGGCTGCAAGGGTGCCACAGGGCACTGTGTCAAAGACCTTGCTAAAGATGAAGGACACTTAAAACACCTCTTCCCCTATCCACTAAATTATTCATCCCGTCACAGCTCACTGGGCTGGCCACCGTTTGCCTCACTAAATGCGCTGACTGCTCCTCATTATCTTGTCCTTTGTGAGTCTGGACACAGCTCCTAGGATCATTTGCTTGTAGTTGTCTAGTTTGTTTTGTTGCAGTTGTCCACCTTCAATACTGAAGTCCATCCTGATCACAGATTTTGGTGATGATTTACATACATTTTCATCAGCAACAGATTCGCTATCCTGCTCCAAGCTGCACAGATCCTATACAGACAGTTCCCAAAAAACTTGAGGACACAATTTGCTTTTTCTTATATTCCCTTTTTTTTTCTCCCTCCTCAACATCTTCCAAGTTCTATCCCTTTACCACATTATTTCCTCTTAAAATATTCTACTGCTGTCTTTCCCTAGCCTATTTTCCCAGTTTTTGTTAACTTTATAAATTTATTTGATATTTATAAGAGCTTGTCCCAGAAATGTCTCTCTTATTCATGACTTCTGTCATGCCGCACTGCCCTTATTTTTTTAAATGTGTAGTATTTTGCCAGACTCAAGCTGCTACTTTTTGGTGATGTCAGAGGCTGGGATTAAACATCTGCATGCAAACCTTAATGTTCCCAATTGAGTGAAATAACACTGATTATGCCTGTAACTCCCCAGAGCCTATTTCTTGTCTTTGAAGATGGTTGTGACATTTGCCTTTTTCCAGTCATCAGGGAGCCCTTCTGATTTCTCCAGCCATTCAAAGGTGATAGAAAGCAGCCTCACAGTAATATTAACCAGCTTTTTTACTGTCCATGGATGCATTTTGTCAAGTCTCATATTTATTTTAATACTAGGAATTTATATTTCAGTGTATCATTATGAAAGCTTAACATTCAAAGAAAAGCAACCACCGCATTAATTCCAAATAAATCAGTAAATTTCTAAGCAGATTCTCTTTTCCACAATAAGAATATTGTTTTCTTATTTTTTTTTTTACTTAAGATCAGTAAAGGATTGTGAATTCAGATCTGATTTCAAAAGATTCTTGTTTTGTAAATGCAGCTTATAGTTACTCCAGCAGCTATCCAGAGATATCCACCATAAAGGTGGCAGTTCTCCTGCAAATGATGATAGAACGTGTATGAAAGGAGTAATGCAGTGGTGCTCTGAAAATCTGTGCAAAGTTCAGGCTGGTATTTTGAAACCTTATGGAATTGGGCTGTAGAGAAGTAGGTAGGATGTTCATTTTCTGCACTAGTAAAACATTTGGGTTAAAAGAAATTAACATTATAAAGCAGCAAGAATCATTGGTTAGAGAACTAGAGAGATTTGGAAAGAAATGAATATTTAGGGAAGGTGAAAAATTTATTTTTAATAGGAACTCCTTTATCTTATAAGGCCAGATTACTACATTGATTTGAACAAGAGGATACTTTAAACAGATGCAGTTTTAGAAATTCAGAATGACAAGAAACAGTTTTTGGCTTCTTTTTTCTGTTTGGGCTTTTTATTTATTCCTTGGAGCTTTGTTTTATTTAGTTTTTCCTAATATACTTCAATGTGATAAATGGGACAAATTTACATCCTAGACTTACAGAGTCACTCCTAATTGATATATCTAGAGTGAAAATTACTATTTGCCATTGTCCAACTTTGAAAATCACGTTTGGTGCTAAATGATCTTGCTGCAGTCCTAGAAATTCCAATTACCAAAGTTTGAAAAGTTCCAGTTATTACTTGACTTGCAGGAATGATGTATGATAACTGTGTAAATAAGACCAGCTCCATTTATTAGGCAAATTCTTAAGGTTATAGAGCTCATAAAATTATGTTGGGTTATTTTGAGATATTTTTGCCTGGGGAAAAAATAAAGCCACTATCTTTACTTTATCTCAAACTTAAAGGAATAATTATTTTAAGAATTATTATTTTTAAAATTGTATTAGTAAAATCTAAAAAATGCAACTGAATGTAGTTTTCCTATCTATGTACATGTATTAACACCTCAAAGAGAACTGTGATGAGGCTTCAACCATTCTGGCCTTAGTTAAAAGTAAGTTCTAATAATGTTCTTTAGAGTGTGAAAACTGAGTTTTTGGAAACACTAACACTCTTGTGAAACACAGGCTAGTTTTGGGGGTAAGAAGGTGGCAGTTGTTCTAGGAGTTTTTTTCTTTCTACAGTTTATTCCATTTCTTGGCCAGGTTTTGCTGAAAACTTTTAGGGAAAATTTAAATGTAAATGATCAAATTACAAGATAAAATCAACACTCATACTAGCGTTGCAACATCTGTAAAAGCAGTTGTGAATTTTTACAGCCTGACTTTAGAGGTCTTTATTTTCTGTTAATTGGCAATTATGGCTGCTTTATTTGTTTCCTCATCTTAAATTTTGGGTTTGATGTATTTAAATCTACAGGCAGGCAAGGAAGAAAAGACAGAAAGAACTGGCATTTTTTAGATGTGAGTAATAAAAGTGGTTACGTTGGGATTTTTTTTTTTTTTTTTTTTCTAGTGTGCAAAATGAGGTACCAATTTCAATCTAATCAGATGTAACTTCAAAAAATATTTTGGTCCTAGACAAAGTCTTTGTGTATAAGAAAAAAAAATTAGAAAAAAGAAAGACAGTGACTCCATTAGGAGCATATTGACCAGAACACAGTGGACAGTATTAACTTACCAGCTTTACCACAAAATTCTGTTTTCTTTTTCTACTAACAGTAGAGCAGAAATGCAAAGTAAAGCTTCTATTGCTTGAATTATATAACTTTTTCTTCTTTTTCCTTTGGTCTTTATCCTGAAACTCTTGAGTATTACTAACATTTACCACACTTAGAAAGAATAACTTCTTTTTTCCTTATACGGATATAAGTTCATTGTCATACAGCCAGTCATATTTTGACCCTTTCAATAAAATTCCTCTATTTCTAGTTTTTATCTACCTCTCCCAGAAAAGTCCATTTTCTCCTTTTTCTTATAGCAAGTGCCTGTTTAACCAACATTTCTTGCTGCCTTGCCACTTGCCTTGTTTCTCAGAACTGTTCCCTTCAGACTGTAATGGGAAGCTTTAGTAATTCTATGCACTTTCAGTTCCCAGTGAGACACCAGCATCCTGGTAAGGTTGTAGGTGCAGAACTGCATAATCATACCATGGTGTAGCAAAGGCTCTAATACAAAAACCCTTGTCAGGTTTTGGCAAGACACCAAAAAGATTGGGAGTTCATTTTTGACTTCCTTACTTGACTTCCTTACTTGATTTCCTTACTTGACTTTATTTCCATGGCAAAACCCCCCATTAAATCCAATTTTCCTGGAGTAACATTGTCACAAGTACTATCATTCAACAAAAACAAAAATGTGATTTTTTTCAGTTGTGTTCAGACAGCATGACTGAAGTGCATAAACTACTGACAGAATTGTTTAGTAAAACACTGAACCACAGAAGTTTATCTTACCATTGATTCATATTTAGTTAACTGGAACAGGGCACAGAACAGGAAGGTGAAATATTGTAATTTCATGTAATTTCATGCTTTTTCTCTCTGAAATATTATGCTGCCTTGATAGCAGTGCCTGAAAGAGAAAAAGGTTCAGGGTCTGGCCCTCTGTCCCAGGCACTCACAGATTTAGCCCTAGTCTCGGAAGCATGACATTAATCCTGCAAGGGTTAAACATTCTCCTTGTCCTGGTCCATGTGTTTCATGAATTCTGTGAAAGGGCAATCCAGGGATAGTAATTCACAGGAAATATAGTCTTTTATTTTTAGTGGTTATGTAAAATTACCAGTAGACTTCCAAGCCATCTGTTTTAAATTCTGATGGTACACAGTATATCTATAGTGAGCTACTCTGACAGTGAACTGCATCATCACTGTACACTATATATTTGTTCCAGTAAAAGTTCATTAGTATTCACAGGGATCCTCTGGCTCTGTGATACTACCAGAAAATGTCAAATTGTTCTTAGAATTTATAAGAAGGTATAAAATTCATGAGCTGAGACAATGAAAATCCCAAAGAATTGATGGCTACCATATATTGTACTCATTTTGGCATATGATTTTTTTATGTCCACAGAAATTAAGGATAGTCACCTAACCTTTCATCAAGTCAGCATTTTCTGAAATACAAAGACATGGAAAGTGCTTACTAATGATTGCTTGGCATGCATCCTAATATCTCTAGAATGAGAACAACAACAACAAAAAAATTACAGAAAGTTTTATATTATGACATCCCAATTCCAGTTTATCCTTCAATAAAGCTTCCTTCAGTCTACATGCCATTATGCTCTTGAATCTTGATAAGAAGAGAATGTCCTAGTGTTCTTCAATAACATAGAATTTTTTTTTTTTTAATAAAGTAGATATGTTAATGAGAAAGCAAAATCTGTACCAAATCTGTGTAAAAAAACCAGAAAATAGATACTTCACTGAGGTGTCTTGTGCCTAATTTGGACCCAAACCAAATGTCCATCTATTACAAAATGTAATTTTGTAATTTAAAAACCTGTTGCAGAAGAAATCAGTATTGATAGATAAAGAAGAACCAATTATGGAACAAATATGCTCTGGTTGCTTAGGTACAAATGATCACAAGCTGCTCTTGCTTAATATTCACGCTGCTTATAATGCCCAATTGGATAAAACTTGAAAGTAGATATGAGCAAGCTCAATTTGGAGAAAGTTGAAGTAGACAAGTAGAAATATGATCAGGAAAGATTTAAATATTTTAATTGTGACCAAAAAAAAGAGATAATAATCAAAAAAAAGAGTATGTTCTGCTTAAAAACACTTCTTAAAAGTCATAATCTAAAAAGATGAATGTACCTAAAAAAAATAGAAAATATAGAAAAATTGTATTAGATTAGATTTATAAATACTTTAAGTACAAAGAGCAAAGAAATTTTTGAAAAAATGTTTCAATGTATTTCTGGTCAGAAACATGGGATGTTTTTTGTTTTAGTTTCAATACAGATAAATCTGTAAGGGTTTTTCCTCCTGTATTTGGAAGCTGACAGACACACCCACATCATAGAATGATGATGACACAGCATCCATTCCAGAATTCATGACAGGGCTACAAAATAAACTATCTTTAAATACTTAAAATAATTCTAATCCTAGAATTTCTGAAAAACTAGCAGTATTATTCTCCAGGGAGATCCTCACCTGCTAACATTTGGAGAGTTATCTTCAGTAAGTCTTGAACTAGAGTAAGAGTTTCAGAGGAGTAGAGCTTTTACAGGGAGAAACTGTTCAATTTGTATAGTTTAAACCAAACCAATATCAAAGTGGTTTATTGATTTATTAACAACACAAAATTAATTGGAACTCATGACCCATATCTACAACAAGAGATCATACTCAATCTAAATACTTGCAAATTTTTATGAAATTATTCCAAAATTTTTAAATCTCTCTCCAGTATTAGTCTCAGCAGATCACATCCCTGCTGTGGGAGATGCATGCCCAAGTTTCCCCCACCTCCATTCTCAAAGGGTAGGTGGCAGCCAGGGGAAGCGATTGAAACCCCCTGACGTGGAGGTTCTGGGATGTCCCCATGCTGGCCTTGCACTAACTGGATGCAGCAGCTGGGGGTGCCCATGGAGAAGCAGAGACCCCAGGCCACGCAACGATATCTAGAAGGGTCACCAACCACCCCGCTGCCCTGCTCCCCTCCTCTCCTGCTCACTACAAATCTTCCTTTCATCTGCATTTCTGTTTAGCTGACTTTTTTTTTTCCAAGTGTCTTCTGGTAATTCTGGTAATTAGTCTTTAATTTGGTAAATGGTTGTTTACCTCTTTACCTTCATCATCTTTGGGCAAATGCCATCTCAAGCAGTTCAGACATCCCACTCAATCACATTCATACACTCACTCCTGTCTCACTGCCTGCAGTTATCCTGGCCTATTTGCCAAGGCTGGACTCTTGAACACACCCACTAGAAAAAAAAAAAGAACATAATATAAATAATTTAAAATGGTAAAAGGGCCAAGCTGCATAACAAGAGTCCTGTTGCAATTATCTGAAATTGTAGGAAAAAATAATGAAATTGCTGGTGCGGGACTTGAATTATCAAGAATTAACATGGGGATAATGTCAGCATGACTTTACAGAAAATATGGTTTGAGAAATTAAATATGCATTGTCTTTTATAATTTAACATCACATAATAAGGCTGAACTGATGGAACATAGTTTTGCAAGGCACTTGATTCATTCCAAGTGAAAATTCGATTAAGAAACTGTCTTACGACATAGTTATGGTACATGCCAAATGGATTGAAAACTAGTCTCAAAAGACTGGTAAATGGGAAGTAATCATGCAGCAGGTGTGGGATTTTTGTGCAGCCCCTGGTAGAATAAGTTTTTTAATCATACTTTTACTGAGTTGAAAAAACAGTAAAAGCCACTGATGAATTCTGTAGATGGCACAAAGATGCTGGAACTCATGAATGCAGAATAAAACAAGAGATTGATATAAAAATAGAAAACAAATACCAAAATAGGAGTCAAAATGTGACTCCTCTAGTTATAACATCTAACACATGGATAATCAGCTCTTCAGCATGGGAGAAAAAGGTGTAACAAAATCTGAAGGCTGGAAGCTCAAGTGAGAAAAAGCAAGCCTCAAAATAGAGAATATTTTCTACAGAAGGGCTATTAGGAACAGTGTACCAAAAGTTTCAGTCAAAATTTCTAAAGTAAGCCTTGGATGTTGTCATAAAGGATATGTTCTAGCTCTTCCCAGAGTTAATTCAAGGAAATTCTGTGGTCTCTTATAACAAACCAGACTGCAATTTTTTTCTGGACCAGCTGGAAAAACTTCCAAAAACAGAGACTTGCAGACTCTTGGATAAATTCAATAAAGCAAGAAAAAAATAAAACCTTTTAATTTGATTGAGGTTTATGTCTGATATTAGTAATAAATCTATAGAAATTACACAAATGGTCTGGTTTTGTCAGCACCTTTGGAAATTAGATGAGCAATACCCACCTAATGACAAGCATGGCTTAATTTAGCCAACAGAAAAAAAGTGGGTTTTTTTAATGACATTTCCAATGAAATAAAGGAGAGGGAATGTGACTTAAAAAACATTCTAAACCTATTTTTTTTCTATAAATATATCTATTTTTTTAGATATATTTCTTACAAGTTCTTCTTTAAATTTATCTAGATATTAACAAAACTAGTAATACTCTGTAATAAAATGAATCTGTGTATCAGTATTATTTTATCTTTCTGTGCTACAGAAGCAAAATATTTCCCTACCATGCCCATAACTTGTTTTATATTGCAACCTACTTTTTCATTCCAGACAAGCAGAGATGTATTTGCACCCACCTTTCTGACCATCACAGGCATAATGTTATTTGCCCTTAAGAAAAAAAAGGACAGACAACGCAATAATGCTATTAGCTTAATAACATCTTAATGTCTAAAGTGGTTTTATTCTTAGAATTAAATTAACACTGGTGCAAAGGGCTACAATCAAATTTGTTAGGAGAAAGTGCAGTGTTCTTGCTGGAATCACTGGTTCTTGAAACTTCGATTAGTGATCTCATTCGTCTTCTGTAGCTGTTATCTTCTACTTTGCAGTAGTATGTCAAATGGTGATCACACATCCACCACATTCCTGAATGTTTTCTCTCCGGAGAAGTCTTGCAAAATTTAGCAGAGAATACGTTAACACTTCTTGAATTGCTTCCTCAAATGATTAATCCCTGATGGTTCTTTATTTTGTGTCTGGGCTGACACCAGTTCAGAAGAGCTTTAAGATTTTACTGCACTCATAGTTCAGATCCTTAATTCAGTGGTTGCAGCCAGGATTCTTTCTCTTTCTCTTTCTCTCTCTCTTTCTCTTTCTCTTTCTCTTTCTCTTTCTCTTTCTCTTTCTCTTTCTCTTTCTCTTTCTCTTTCTCTTTCTCTTTCTCTTTCTCCTCTTGTATCAGGGTGTAGCAATTACCATCCTCTCACATTATCCTGAAGTGCTGTTTCCCTCATGGGCATTCTGCAATTTCTCTTCCCAAGTAACTCATCTTTCCAGATATGAGCTCAGCCACACAGAGGTCTTAAAATAATTTGAAAAGTTTTATTACTGTACTTCTTACAGTTACTTATGTAGCCCAATATATGTTTATAAAAGCATATATGGAAAATGAGGTGCTTTTGTATACATCTAATTAAAAAATGTATATTTGATATGAAATTTTACAAATAGTATAATATTTGAAAATATATAATTTTTACCTTCTTCACCCAGTTCTAGTCAGGCTGTAGCTGCAGAGGGAATTTGTTTTACAATGCAGACACATCTCTAGCAATATCTTATGGCACAAAAACCCAGTAGGTTTTTAATTTGCATAACATTACACATATTTGCATAAAATATTGCCCAGTGGTACTAAGAGCACCAGTTTCTCCCTAAGCCCCAATTAATTAATCTGTGTCCCTCTAGACTTAAAACAATTTATTATGCATCCTTAGTATAGAAGCAGCAATTAATTATCTGCTTCCTAGCCCCACATCAATCATTACGTGCCCTCCAGACAGCTTTGCACCTCTCCTAGCCCCACATCTGGCTGGAAACACACCCTCCTCTTTTTCCATAGATGAGGAGGCCTTGTGCAATTTTCCCAGTCAGCAGAGAGCTCTAGGAACTCCCTGTCCTTCTTGCTGCCCATCAAGGTCTGAAGCTTTAGGACTGGTAGAGTAAAACCTCAGCAGCCATACTACTGTATATCTAAGGACTGGAAGAGGAGTGCAACTCATTTTTGTCCCCTATTTTTCCCATCCCTTTCTGGGAACTGAGTAGAAGTGTGTGCCTATTGCTGCAGCCACGCTTGGGAGCAAGAACTGCAGTCAGCCTGAAATGATCCAACCATATAAACCAGTATCTAGACATTGGACAGTGTAGAGAATGAAAATTTTAAAGGGGAATATAAGTAGTAGCTGGAGAAAATGCAGAATGTAAGTGGTATCTTGAGCAAAATGCAGATGAGGAACTATTTTGTATCAACCCCTTTACAGAACTGACTTGTATATTTGTTTATCATTTACTTGTTATCGTTTTTTTTAACGAAACTGCATCCTTTGCTCTTGGGATGAAAAGATAAATTATTGTCCCATTTTTATCTGAGTGTTCTTGGATTAGATTACAAATTTTAGTTAATAACCTTAGTCAAGGGTAGAGGTGAGGAAAGGTGAGGTTTCCGAAGACATTCCTTTTTCCTTTACTTTCAGTACAAAGGTGAAGTTCATGGTTGCAGGAAAGGGGTAGGAGGAAATTAAAACTCTGCCTTCCTTCCCAAGACCTCCTTGGCTGAGTAAGGTCAGTACACCAAGGAAGGAGTACTCTGACTTGACTGAAAAAATTAAATCTTTCTTCTCTCCTTCTTTTTTACTCTAGCTTCTAGAATAACTTTAAATCCTTCTCCATGGTATCTGTTACTTGTACAGCATTTCTAGACCCTGTTTGGTGCACTGTACATCATCCTTCAGTTCATTCATTAAATTTAAAATGTGAATCCCATAAAATAACTATGGATTTTAAGTTTGCAAGGGGAATATACTTTCTTCTTCCTTGCAACACTCTTTATATGTTGAATATTTATACCCATTTTTGTTTTTTCTGACACAAGTATAGGTCTGCCAAAAGTCCCATTGTGACTATAAACTTAAGCTTTAAAAAAGTAGCTTAGCTAAGTTTTTATATTAACTGCTACCTATCACTGTTGTTCTGTCCTTATGTCCCCAGGGCTGAATAAGCACCTTCAAAGCATTCCTCTGCCCCTCACTGAGAGGTGAGGGTCCCAAAGAAACACAGCAGGAACAGGGTAGTATTTGGCCATGACTTTTACAGACTGGACAGTCATGGAGTTATTTTTAAAGAGTAATGAAAATATATGTTGAATGCTATAGACAAGACATTTTTGGTGGGAATGGGAGAGAACAGACATTTTTCTGCCTTAGTTGGATAATCTGCCCCTTTTTTATCTCTTTACTCCTTACATACTGTCATAAAAAGAGATCTGAAATGTATATATGTTCAGCTCCATTGATACTGCGCAGTTCAGTAACTTGCTGTGCTAAATATACAACCTTCACAGGAAATTGATTGCTTATTTTCTTTTTCATAAAAAAAAATATTTTTTTTTCCTTTTCATCAATAAGGAGGTATTATTATGTATTATTATGATACTAGATAGAATTCTTGAAAGCTGGATTAAGATTCTGTTTCCCCTTTTCTTCTCTTTGTAGTCCACTCCAGCATCAGTGACGGTCCTTCCTTTAAGAGGGAAAATAACTCAAGTCATAACTATCATTGACTCCCAAAAACATTAACAGATCTTTTATTTCCCTTAGGTATCCTACCAAAAAGCCTATTTCACTTAATTATGTTATACTTCTGTAGATTCCCCATGAGCAGTATTTAAACCCTGGTTTGTTCAGAATGTGGTTTTTGGATCACCTCTAGTCCATGAAGCTGAAATAAATGATTTCTGACAGTACAGGAAAATATAGAGCAGCATTGTTAGGTGAAGAGGCCTATTTTTCATCCTATAAGCTGGGAGCAGAGGAGGTCCTGCTGGCTTCTGGAGGCTGTCCTGAAACTAGTGCTCTGTGTGGGAAACCCAACATAGCTTCCAGGGAAAGTGACAAGATACAATGTGGGGAGCTGCTGGAAGTTTATAACTGAAAATTGGTCCTTTCCCTCCTGTGGTGGCATCTTGGAAAAGTTTGAGTCAGCAGGAAAGGAGCATCTCAGACATCCTGGGAGGTGAAAAATAGGTGAGAGGTGTGTGACTAGAACAGAGGAGTGATGTGTGTGAGCGGGGGTGGATGAGCAATCATGCTTGGAGAAAAGTGGAGCAAAGAAAAACTGGTGAAATTGGGAACCTGAGCACTAAGAAAGAGATGTGGATACATTTGGGGCAAATGTTCACAGATCTCAAACCTAGGCTTCTTTCTGGAATTGGACTTGGAATAAAGCAAGGCAACCCTCAAGGAAGATGTGGGGTTGCATGGATCACTGGAAGGTCGCTGCAGGAGGAACCAGAGGCTATTTCTGAGCACATGGCATGAAACAGCAAATATTCAATCTGTGATGAAACTGAGGGGAATATAAGTTTGGAATGATGCTCTTTAGAAAAGATAACTGAACAGCTGGTAGGCACTAACTACATCTCAATAGTGTTGTTATCTGTCTTTCCTTGCTGAGTTTCAGGCAATTGAGAGGATCCAGGACAAGAGACATAAAGTTGAATGATGATAGGTAACACTTAAAACTTTTAAGTCTAGGAATACTTTGGTCTCAAAGAAGTTTGAAGATTTCACAAGGTTCCTATGACTCATCCAAACATGTTTTCATATTAAAACACAGCTGGACCTGTCTCCCTTCTTCATTCTTTACAAAAAGTCCAGAAATATTGCTGAATGAGAGTACTACCAAAGATTTAGGGCAAATATCTATTGTTACTAAACCAAATATTTCTCTCAAATTGAACTAAATAGTATTTCTCCTCAGTTCAAGGTCTTATGAAAGACCAGGGAGTGAGTGTTAAAAAGATGAACTTTTTAACAGTTGAAGAGAAGGTTGATGTGGGCAAAAAGGAGAACTTTTAAAAATTCACAACCTTGAGATTTTATTCTCTACTGAACACGTCTGTGCTTAGATGATAGGGACATTGGCAGACCTGCTATTATACTGAACTTCTGCTGCTTTGAGAGTTACTGCCGTTTTTGGACACTAAAGTAGGCAAGGATCCAAAAAGAACTTATTTCCCACTAAGCTTGGAAGGATACTCAACACTGTCACATTAGATTTAAACTTGTCCACAGTGATGCACACCTCTGTGACCTGCAGGTATGATTGCATGCAGCACCTGTGAGTGAAATCACTATGCAAAAATAAGTATTCTAGCTAGTTCAGAGTTCACAAAGAGCACATCACAGTGGGGCTGTGCTCTCCATTCATATTCCTCAAAACGAGAGGAAGATTTGTCCTCATCAGGGCCTTCTTTAGCACCATTTCCTCCTGTTTAAGTGACTGCATCCTTCTGAGAATATTAAAGTTCACTGAAGCAACAGGCTGATTTATTCAAGAGGCATATATATATTTAGTAAGTGGGTGTTTCAAAGACTGTCTGATGAGACTTGCTGGAGAGCTGATCTGGTTAGCAGTGATTCTCCTACAGAGCAGAATTCAAGTATCACATCTTGGTCAGAGTATTCCATGGTCGCAAGATTGCTGTGACATCATTTACTCCAACTTCCCTGATCAAGAATGCCTTAAAAATAATTTATTTTTAGGAATTTGGAGTTAAATGAAAAAAAGAAAAAGATTAGACAATGCTTAGAATATTACTAAAAATAGGTAAGTAAATAAGTTAAAGCAAGACCATCTACTTAGCCTGTCAAATTTGACCAGTTACACAGTGTGTTACCATGATGTTCAGGCTGAATGCTCTGACTTGCTCATGTTTTATTTTGGTTTCTCTTTTTACAACAGATGTTTCTTGCTTTACTTGCCAGCTTTGCTTCAGATTACTGCCTTAGTGATATTTGCTCTTGTCAAGGTTGCTGTTGTATTATTTTTCCCTACCTGCTCAAAGCATTGTCAAGACAGAATTTGCCAGCATGAGTGCACAAAGTCCAACACATCTGGGAACATTCAGATTTACACATAAACCCTGCAAGGTACATTCTGCCTGAAAGGCAAAAATTACTGAATCATTTGGGTTTATTGTAGGACCTTCTGTGAAACACAAGTAAAGGTGGGCTGATACATCCCACAGGCATCAGACTCATTACATATGCTCTCTCCTAGGAATAAATGTGGCCCAGTTGAATTTGCAGACAGCTGACAGAATAAGTATGGATCTCATGGAACTTTTAATTTGATGACAAGATCTCACATTAAATAAGCATAGGATTGGACAGTTTTTATTTGGTTTTTTTTAACTGTAAGCACTCAGTGCTGGATTTTTTTCTTAAGCTTAACATAATTTTTTAACTTATTAATTATTTTTTTCATTTATTTGCTTTTGTGGCAGGTGCAACAAGTATGCTTCTATTTATTATTTGCATGCAATTTATGTTTATAATTATGTTTATAATATTTATAAATCTACTGCAAAAATTAAAATTGTCTCTATTCCTTAATTAATGAGATGTGTTTCAAGAATGAGTGGGATTAATCCCATTATTATCAGCAAGCAAGTCTTTTTCTTTTCCTGAATCAAAAAAAAAACTGTGTCAGGCAGATTGCAAACTTATTTTTCTGATGCTTGAAATTTTTTAGGAGCCCACATAAGAGTCTTGCCTGAGATCTAAAGTCTTATCAGTTATCTCTCTACAACATTGCACTAAAGCAGTCAATTCAGCTGTTCTTTTAAAGGTGGCAAATAATGTAGAAAATTAAATATATTTACTCGATATTTGGAAGATCTCAACCACTGCTGCTGAGTAAAGAATAGTTCAAGTTTTCTATCAAAATAAATCAATTCCAGTTGTTATTAGAAATACCAACTACAGGAATTAAATCAAAAGTATGTAATATTATTTGACTGGTAAATCATTTCAACTAAAAAAGAAAACCACAAAATATGCTACTTGTTCTAGAAAATTAATTTTCTCTTTCAAATTACGTCTAGAGCTGATGCTTGCTAATGTTTATTTTCTACATCTTTAGTACATGTGTTTTCTTTAAATAAGGTTGTTTTTTTTTTTAATAGAAGGCATGTCTGGGTTACAAAACTCATTCACATGAGGATCAAGATCCCTTTTATGCCCTCAGAATGTGTTTTAGATTTAACAATTCATTCTCATCAGCAAAATCACATTTGACTTCAGGCAGTTTCAAGAATAAACCTTATTACACCAAACAGTCTCAGGTATTGCGTCACTTTACCATACAAATAAAAAAATGAGAAATGGTTGAATTCACACAGAAACTGTAATGCCTTTTGCACATCTTCATGGCTTTTATTTTTTAGGATAGCTGTACGGTCTAGCTCTTTATGCCAGCAGTAAGGACAGCCACACGCAAACCCCTGCACACCCTGAAACTTCCCTGAGCTGTGCCTGGAGCCAGAGCTCGGGCTCTGTGCACAGCCTTGTCCCTGATTACAAACCAAATTATACCACCATTGGGTTGAGGTAATCTGGCAGGATGCTTTTGCAGTTAATAAGAGAAATTTAACTTCTGAGAGGTATTTTGACGTGATTAGAGGAAAAAAAAAAAAAAGTATACTGAGATAATCCATAAGAGTTAAAATGAATATTTGCCAAAGTAATACTGAGTGAAACATCTTAATGTACCCGTGCTGCCAACTGTTTCATTTGACTGCATTTGATTCAGATCTTTACTTAGACAGAAGCAGCTTTAGACTTTTTTTTCATTCTTTATGACCTTTATATGTAATTTGTTATGAAAATTGACTACTGATCAACATTTTGTTTTTCTATACTGAGAGCTATAACTCCACAGGGCTCATATTTAAAGTTGCTAAAGAGCTGTATCCTGGGAAGAAGGGCTGCCAATCAAGCTACATACTGATTATTTTCAGTATAGTAGTTGATTTGGAAATTGCCAAATATTTTAGTAGACAGCTTGCTTGCATATTTGTGGAGTAGAACAATTTTACAAATAAAACTTTTTTTTCTCTAGATATTTAAACATGTATTTAGAGTTTAAGAAAATAAGGAATTTTTATATTATTACTTGTTTACAGAGATGTGCTTTTTACCTTTATGAGAAATATACATGAATAAGAGCATGTATAGGCTCAATATGCTTTATACCAAACTTTGTAGTTCAAATATCATACTGTTCTGATGTTACACCTCCCCACAGTCATTAACCCAAAAGACACTGCAAAAAGTTTCCTCTGACAAGGAAACTAGAAGAAGTTTTTGCTACAAGAAATATTTGAAGGGGTTTGTTTGGGGTTTTTGTTTGGTTTTTGTTGTTTTGGGTTTTTCAGTTTTGTTTTTTGGGGGGGTGGGGTTTGGTTTTTTTGTTTTTGTTTGGGTTTTTTGTGGTTTTGGGGGTGGGTTTTTGTGGGTTTTTTGTTTGTTTTTGGTTTTGTGGTTTTTTTTGTTTTATGGGTTGTTGTTGTTCATTTATTTGTTTTTAATTGTAAACCACTCATTTAAGATGAGGCTTTTCTGCAGAATTGTAAGTACTGCAATGAAACCTTCCCCACAATGGTCATCCTGGATCTAGACAGGGTCTCTTCTACCACCCCACTTTCCCCATTTTCTCTAAAACAGGAAAGACACATTTTTGGAAAAAGATATTCATACTACAAAGCACCAGAGTCTACTATTTACAGCACTGACCTGGACTAAGCCCCAAATCAGGCTGAAAAAAGAGAGATCTGAATCTGGTTTTCTCAATTTTTAAGTGAATGCCCTAATTACAAGGCTGTAAGATTTTCTGCAGTCAGACTTGTTTCTCTTTGGAGTGAAAATGGGAGATGGATCTCCATTATAGATTTTGAAACGGAAACTTTTTTTTTCAGTATTGAAAAGGAATAACAGTTTTTGGTCAATAGAAAAACAAACAATCAAACAAAATGAAATAAAATAACAACAGCAAAATACCACAATTTCTAATATGACAGAAAGGTAGAGAAAAAAATTAATTTGTTATCTTTTCTATCATAAAATTTCAGTATTGTTCACTGGAAGGTTATAAGTTCTTTTTGGTTTGCTTTGGTTTGGTATTATAGCCCAGCATGTAAATCAAAGACCATTAAAATATTATCCTGTTTTGAACTTCCATTTCATAGTCAGCTGATAAACTGAAAAGGAGGAAAAAAATTCAAAAAACTTCACACTTATCCTGGGAGAGGACAGAAAAAAAAGAAAGCCTGGACAGATTCTTAAACACTTTTGTCCTTCATTGGGAGGATATTGTGTTCATTTAATTTTCTAAAAACATGATAATAAAGGCTTGGGGCAGAATATTTTGCTCGTTAGAACTTAGCCATGTAGTTGATTTTGATGAGTCCATCTTTTCTAATCAGGAACTGCATATATCTCTTTCCATGAGAAAAATCTTTGTCCCTATTTCATCTTTTATTAATCTTTTTACTCTGGTTTCTAGCTTTAGGGACTCAGGAGGAGTGAGTGGCTGGGTGGGAATTGATTGGTTTGGTTTTGGTTTGGGGTATTTTAATGAACGAAAGGAAACAATCAGAAAGTGAGTTTGATGTTTAGGGCTTACAAGGGTGGCTGCTCTGTCTGCTTTCCCCACCATTGTTTTTACCCCAACACACTGTCTTTGTTATTAACATTCTAAAAATTCTTTAGCACATATACTGTACTATTGGTATAGTACTATACAAAATTGCAGGTCAAAGTGAATTACTAATCTTAAGTGAGATTTCTTCAGTCTTTAGTTCAAGAGTTCTTTTGAAAAGAGAGGAATTTGTTTTTATGAGGATCCGAACTAAGTTTAGTTCTCAGGGTAATATCAGCTCAGGATTTGTTAGTATTCCTTGGGCGGGTGGGGATGGACATCATTTCTTTCTGTCATTCATGTGTAGGCATGTATGAGTCAATCATTTTACATTCTGTGTAAAGAGTAACTGCAGCCTTAAGAGAAGGCAAAGTTCTCTTGTGGCAATTGTAACAACAGCTTAAACCAGAAAATTAAGCAATGCTGGTCTTACTGGCTCTCTCATCCTAGGCTCTCACTCATTTCACCAGTGAGTATGTTGCTTTCCAGGTCTCCTTTGTTGCCAGATGCAGAGTCTGACATCACTTAAAAAAAAAAAAAAAAAAAAAAAAAAAAAAAAAAAAAAAAAAAAAAAAAAAAAAAAAAAAAAAAAAAAAAAAACAA
>VWYO01025615.1:254848-266466 GCA_013400275.1 Rhadina sibilatrix
AGGAAACCATAATTTTCCTTGTCATGAAATTAGTTGTGCTAAAAATTCCTTCTTGTCAATTTTTTGTTCTGTGTTTCTTAAAGTTTATGTTTAGATATGAAGATAACCAATTTACATTGACATACTTTGCAGAAGTAATATATGAATTTTCTGTATGCTTATATATTACTTTTATAATTCTATTACTTGAAATTCCATTACTTAGATTGTAAACCTGGGTGACTAGAGGTAAGACTCATGAAATATAAATTTATGGCAGGAAATAAGAAAAATCACCCAGTCAGACTATAGTAGTATATGGGATATTAATTTAGATCATGTTTTAAGTGGTGTTCATAATTTATTTTTATTAAGTATTAAAAGTTAGGTTGGTAAAAAATGGATACAAGTAGGACTTCAACAGCCATGGAGGTTAATCTAAAGCTTCATATTTACCTTTATCTTACCTGAAATATTTTTTAAATAAATGTTTTGCTACATCTTGAATTGCATTTTTTCTCATTTTCCCCCTGTACCCCAGAATAGGAGAACTGTATGGGGAAAAACATATGTTAATGGTGTGTTGGGTGAGCCTTAAATATTTTTATGTTTGTTTGAATACTGCGTTGCCTTTGCAAAAGAGTTTCCATGACTGCTGCCCTTAGAATTTGATTAACATTCCCTAGCACAAGTGCTTTTGCTTATAAGGCATTTTTAACTAAGAATTTTGCTGATCTCTTTATATTTATACAAAAAAATATTGCAACAAAGTCTAAAAAAATAGATATTATAAACTAGGTAACATTTTAAGATAATTACATTTTTATTGCAAAATTACTGAACAACTTTGCAAATTAAGTTACATATCACATATAGCTGTAAAGTGAATTAATTTATCATGATTAATGACAGTGAAAACCACATGAATTAATGACTGACCACCTACTTTAGAATGTTTCTAAACTAAGGCAATATCATTGTGCCTATTGACTAATTCTGAGTTCTAAAGAAGGATAGGGTCATTAACAAATGACTGAAAGCCAAATGAACTAGATATTAAGTGTCTGACCAAATGAGCAGCAAGTCAATTTATTGAGAAAGGTCACTTTAAAAACTCAGTTACTGGTTTCAGACCTCATCAACAGCTTATTCATCATAGGCATCCTGCTAAGCTGTTGTATTAAATGGTTTACATGCAGGATATTCCTTTATTAGAGCTGGATGGATGAATGCCTTCTTTTCCTGATGAGAAGGTCTGGTCTTCAGCTCATTTCACTGTTCCTGATGTGACAGGAAACTTCTTGATTCTACCATCATAGAGTCTGCTTGAAGATCTTGTAACAGCACTGAGCTGTCTGCACAGAGATGTACAGCAGGTACTACAGAACAGCGTGACTTACCACTGAAAAGTAACAGGGAAAGTACAGCAAAAGACACTGTCTGGGTCAAATTTAGAGTACTGATAGAAGGGGCTTCTATACAAGTTGATATGTCCTGTATTTTGGGTCAAGGGTTTAAGAGCAAGCAAAGCTGAAACTTTGCCTTATCCAGCTCCTCCAGTTAACTGAAATTCCTCCCTAAACGCACTAAATAAACACTGATTAAGGTAAAATTTCCTGACTTCGAAAAAAACCCAAATAAACAAATCAGCATCCCTTTGACTTTTAGAAGGATTCATGAGCTTAGAAGTATGCTTTCTGTAACACAATATCTTAAACTATAGTGGGTCAGAATTGAGAAGTTATTTAATTAGTGAACTTTCAGGTTTAGTTCCAAATCCCAAACTGTTTCTTTTTAAGTCACATAGCAGGCCCCATCTTCACCACTGGATTATATTAATAGCTATATGGCAATAGTTATTAGCAAAACAGAGAATCTGAAGCGGAGACAGTTTTAAGACGAAAGATAAGGTAACGGGGGGAAAGCACCACAAGCACATCCAGTTTAGTGCAAAAAGATTTATAAAAGATACCAGAAGTTCCTATTTCAAATCTCTGCATCTGCTGGGTCAAAGGACAGGCTCTTAATTTTTCATCCTTAATCAGTTTAAATGAGTCTCAGTGAAAAGTGTAAGTTTTCAGCTAGTCATTGAACCTTTTAGCTCTACGTATGCACTTTTTCTGAAAGCAGGTGAATAAAATCTCCAGTAAAATAATAAAAAAAAAAAAAAAATATTTGCAACTAAAACTGTATTTGGACTGAAGAAAAATTTAAACATGAGTATTTATCCTATTGGGGTGCAACAGTTACTTAGGTCATTTGTTTTTATATTAGCAAGAGTTGCCTTCATTTGCTTAATAAATCTTAACACAAAGCCCTGCGGATATTTCTGTTATTAAGATATGTTCCAGGCAATGTTGAAGAAGAGGACTTATCCCTAGATTAATGCCATGCCAATGACAACCAGATGAATGTTTTGTCTTCAGTGGTGAAACTTCTGAGCTCTGTTGGTCCTGAGAAGCCAGGAAAGCGAAGGACAAAAGCTGGTTTCTGCCAAGTTACTTGTCTTTGCAAGTTAACCATTAGAGTTTATAGAAGGATAATCTAACATATTTGTTTCCAGCATATCATTTTCTTGGTTTTGCTCTCTTCTTCCCAGCCTGTAAGTGGTTGCTACTACCCCTTTTTTTGATTATCATTTCTCACCAATTTTCAGTACATTTTCAAGTTTGAAATATTTAAAGATCTGTGGAAACTATCTACAAGGGACTTCCTGCTCAATTTAGTTTGAAGCACATGTAAATATCTATACAAGATAGAGAATATTTCTGAAAAGAAAGGGAAACTTGAATTTCCTTCCACAAGAACCCATCATCCTTTATCACAGTGGCAGATTTTCTGTGCTGTTCCAGGCAGTAGCACCAGTGTGTAATTAGTTACTTCCTTGCAGCTGCAGCAATGGATGTACGTGCAGTTTCTGCACCCAGTGTAGGGAGATGGCTCAGTCAGTACCAGGCTTTCCCTTCCAGCACTGGGTTCTCCAGCAGGGGGAAGGGCCATGCTTATCACGTAGGTAAATAACAGAGAGAGCTGTCTTCCATGATAGGTACAGACTTGGACATCTGCTCCTTCCCATTAATCAGTCATGGGGGCTGATAGGGAAGTTTGTGACAGGCCAGTGCAAGTTGATGATTGAGAGAGGTGAAAGTGAGTTCTACAGCCTGAAATATGCTGACTGTTTCAGAGAGAGAGGGAGAAAGAAATACACCAAAATATTTGATAACCGAGGGAAAATAAAATACAAGAATATGTTCAAATATTAACAGTTTCAAGGTTATTCAAGAACTTCTAAGAGCTCTGTTTGGATACAAGTCTGAAGGCAAACACCAGTGTTGTCTAGGGTATAGAGTTATGAAACTCTTCCCACCAGCTTATAATGTATAGTCTCTCAGTCACATCCAGCTCACTTTCCTTGCTTGCTGAAGTTTCTCATCATTATTTTCTTAACAGTTCATTGTGGCATGTGATTTTGGTATAATTTGAAAGGGAGTATGGTAAAGTATTAGCTCCTGGGAGCCCTCAGACAGCAAAGAAATTACAGGTATGAGTTTCTCTCCTTTGGGGATTGTCCATAGGCTTATTTGAACACACAAAGGTTATACATATTTATGTCATCTTTGAAGCACATATGTCCACCTGAAGTGGTTTCTAGAGAAAGGATACTATGTTTTTTTTTCTGCAATTCTGCAAAAATTATAATAAAAGGATGACTCCATAGGAAGTGTTGTGAAATTTAATGCTCTTTATTCACTGTTAAATGTAGGAGTGTTGGTGCCTCATTTGAAGTTTTCTGGTTGGTGTTGATCACAGCATACATTGGGTTTTGTGATAGACTGGTTTCTAATGACACCCTAGTGAAGCCTGCTAAATTTAATGTCCTGACCAACTTGTGAGGGTTCTCCTATTTATGGCCACATGCCCACCAGGGGTAGGTGGAATGTTCTTTCTTAACTTGGCTGATGCCAGAACACAGTCTTAAGTGCTATTATTTTTTCAGGAAGCACATAAAAGGAAATAGTGTTGTAAAAAAATAAAATGTACTTAGGAATACTTAGGGCTCCCATTGTGTTGCTGTTTGTTCAACTTGTTTATGAGCAAAAATCCCTGCACATTTTGTTTATGAAGACAAGAACTTTTTGTTACTATAATTGAACAGAAATCTCAGCTGTCTAATCATAGCATCATTTGTTTGTTTTCATTGTAGACCATTTTTATGTTTGATAAAACATTTTCACACCTTTGTTATTTCTTCATTGGGTTGTAACTCCATGTTACGTTCAAATGTACCACACAACTACCTTTCAAATATGTTAAACACCATTTCTTTGTTCCCACTAAAATCAGACTTGTGCAGGTCCAAGTGTACATTTCTTTATCTGGCCATTGGTGAGTTTGTGCCCCATCTCCTATAATCCTGTGCCTACAGTCTTCTGCATATTCTGCATGGCTCCCTAAGCCACCACTTCTCAAAGCCTCTACTATCTACACAGCCTACATTAACCAATACTTCTTCATTTCATTAGTCCTATGCATCTTGTTCTACACAGTAACTATTTCATTCTTATAACTGCATGTAACACTGGTTGGGCCATAGAAAAATAAGCAAAAAGTGTCAAAAAGAAAGGTAAAAAAAAAAGTAAAAAAATAAAATAGTAACTTATGTTAGAACTCAGCCAGAGTTCTAACAAAGTGAAACAAAGTGCAGACAGGTTGCAGAGAGTTAGCCTGACATTAAACTCAGGGAGACCCATTAAACTCAGTAACTTTAGCTTTAAGTTTTTGTCACATATCACATAGAATTTGGGAATGTACAGACAAGTTACCTTTCTGTGCTTCTCTTTCTCTGTCGAGGGAATTGTAAGTCACACAGTCCTAAATTCCTGTCGGGATTGAATGCTACTAGATAAACATCAGTATAGAAGGCTCCAGGGATGACTTGCATTGACTCTTTTACAAAATCTGCATTTGGAATAGAGGGAGGGATATATCCATGCTTAAAACAAAACTCTTTCAGAGCCTGGCTCTGCACAAACCACAACATAAATATGTGCATGGAAAACAAATCTCAAAGAAGTGTAGTAAAGGAGTAACCTTTCTGTTTGCTGTTGCTCCAAAGGAGTCTACCAAGAATTTAATCACGTACCCACTTTTCATCATAATAAGCTCCCTGTTGGCAGACACAGGAAGTTACTCTCCCCAAAATAACCTTAGCCATGAAAGCTACATTCTTTTTACTGAGTGAGCAAGCTGGGGTTTGTATATTGTGCTGGACAAGTGTTAAAATTAATCTAAGCCAATTACAGAAAGCTTCTTGCAGACACAAATAAGAAAACAAGTAAGAGGGCCTATTAATACAAGTCCCAAACATAAACCCCATTTTTTAATCTGTAATGTAACACTTAAGGAAATGTCAATTGCTATAGTTTTGCTAACTGCATTTGTAAGGAGAACTTATTTGGTAGTCAGGAGGAAAAATATTTCCCAGATTTCTAAAGGTCTCTCCACAACATACTTCTGTACCCCACTCTCTCGTACCCCTTGCTCAAAATTTAGCAGACTTTAGAAAATTAATTTTTTTAAAACATTAAAATTTCATCTATATTAGGGTGCATTTGGCAAAACATAAATGGACCACAAATCAAAAAAGTTGGTGCTATAATTCTTGCATTATCTGTGTCTGAAATTTGGGAATTTACTCCAGCCAAAATTTAGTTTGCCACTGACAACACATGATTGAGGCCATCTGAAGAATTCTTCTTTTTTTCAGCCTCTGTCCTCATTGGGTATGGGAAAACATTTGGTGCATGCTTGGAGCAGAGCTCACATTTCAGCTTTCTCCCAAAGAGGCTTGGTTACCATGAACAAAAAATCAGCCTGTGGACTGAGCCACCACATGGCAAGTGGGGACAATAACTCTGTAACATATCACTGTACCAAACATAGCTGCAGCCAGAAATCCTCTGCACTGTAGAAGATAAGAAACCCAAAAATTCAAAGCAGAAACAAATGTTTGTTTCACCATCCTAATGTTTGGTCATCTGAATTTTTTTCTTTGGAAGAGGCTGTCAGGAAGAGAGACGTTTGTGCTGTCTGCAGCTCCCCAGGCAGCATTCTGTACTGACACACAGCACTTTGGCTACTTCAGCTTTCAGTTCAAAAAAACTTCACCTGCTGCAAGCTTACTGCTTCCTAACAGCTCATTTGTCAGGAAAAGCTCGTGCTCAGCTTATTAGCAGCCCATTTTTACGGTCATTATCCATGCTTCCCCAACATCTGGCTAAGTGTTGTACTCCAGATTGTGGCTGTTCTGGGAAGTAGTTTTAGCGACTTAAAAGGCTGTTTAAGGCATGCTTATAATCCTCCCTCTGTATCTTATCTGTGGGATGATTCTGGGGAAGAGACTGTCTCACTTCTACCTTTTGCATGTCCTTAATCAATGCTGAACTGCTCTGCGTAAGGACCATCATTTCTTTTTTTTTTTTTTTTCCATGACCTAGCTAAGTGGGTAGTCAACCTCAGACGAAAATTATTTTTTGGTGAGAATTACCTAGCAATATAGTTGTCCTATTGTCTCTGCATAAGTGGTTCTGTAGTGCCTTAGATGATCTTGTAATGAACTGGAAAGGTTTTATATAATGTGTGTTCTTCATGCATGCCACGGCTAACAAATAACTTTCTCGTGTAGAAAATATTCTGCAGAAGTAGGAACATATTCAAAGTTTAATTCTAGATAAAAACTTTTACAGAATGCCTGAATATCAATCCTAAATCATTGAATTTTTATATATATTTTATAGGAAAAGAGATTAAAATATTGTTTAAATTTTGAACAATTTCTTTGTCTTCCCGGGAAAGGGGTGTCTTAATTTTTTGATTTTTTTTTTGAATATGTAATCTTTCTTATTTCTATTTCCTACAGTTTAACCTGGATTTTGTTTTCATTTAAAGCTTTTCTGCTCTTTTTAATAAAGATGGAGTGTTCAGTTATGCAGCTAGCAAAATACCCATCTGCTTGTTAGGATTTCCAAACTGCCCAATAATGCTTTGTCATTTCCCACCCATCAGTTCTTGGAAATGGTGCTCCTCCAAACGACAGCACAGCAGAGAAAATGTGATTGAAGTCACTCGACTCACTGAACATATCCGAGTCTACCAGCAAGATGCATCTGAACAGTCCAAACACTAAACAACTGCCAATTGAGTCACTGATTGGCACAGCTAGCAATGATTTCTGCCCAACCTGCTTTCTGACAGCCACAAACTAGCTTTCCTCTCTTGATTCTCTTGCCTTCCTTGTCGTCTTGCTTACTGAACTTTGGGTTGTACATAACAGCTGACAGGTGTTTTCCCAGGGGTGATAAAAAAGCCCTGGCTCAGTCATTATCTGACAGTTTTCAGGCTGTCCCACACCAAGGGAGTGATAGATGGGCTATAAGACAAGTAGGCAAACAGTTACAACTAGGCACAATTGCAGGCTTTTCTGGAGGAGAAGAAACAGTCAATCTCATGATTGCACTCTGCCTGACACTATCCAGCTATTTGCAAAGTGCATTCAGAGTGTTCGGACAAGGAATAGGGTTGACTGGCAAAAGCTGAGCAGAAAAGGCTAAATGTCAGGCTCTTTGTGGGAGCTCTGTAAGATCCTGGCAGATGAAGTGAAGCCTGGAATGCAGAATGACAAGAGACTGATGGAAGCCAGGAAGCAGGATGGTGGTAGTGCTGCAAAGGGTAATTTTTAAAAACTTTTATACTAGTTTGAATCAGTTCTGCTTTTAAAATCAGTCATTAAATTAATTGCTATTATTAACATTGTTGAATTTTTTTAAAAGCATTAAGAACTTTTGCAATTTTTACAGAATAGGAGCTGTACCATTGACTCTCTCTACAGAAGATTTTCAGCCTTTTTAAATGGAGCGAAGGTGATTTCAACAGCAGTTCAATGTTAGGAGAAATCTGAGTGCATGAGTGGGCCACATTTTACAGTAACATGCAGGAAAATGCACAGGAGATGTGACATATTCACAAGTCTTAAAGCACGATTTCCCACAGCATACTTATATATATCCAAATTGGTGACATCTGCATAAAGGAGGTATAAAGTGGGTGGAAAATTGCCTAAACTTCCAGGCCTAAAGGATGGTGAATAGTGATACAAAGTTCAACTTGGTTACTATTGATGTATCTCAGGAATCCATAGGGTTCATGCTCTTGGTTTTATCACAAATGTAGTGGAGTGTCCTCTCAGCAGCTTGCAGGCAACACAAAACTGCTGATCTGGGGTGGGTGACTCACTGCAGGCCAGGGTTGATATTCTGATGGGCAGGCACACCATGGAGCAACGTCCTGGCAGAAGCCTCATGACTGAACGAGGCACCAAGCACCGTAAATGTTTCTATATTACAACATAAATTGTTGGGCTGGTTTTCAGAAGTCTTAAGCAGACTTGTCAGTGCCCATACAAACAACTCAAGGGACAGGAATGCAAGTATCCTTTCTTTCTTATTTTGTTTTCAGGCTGTAATTTCCATCTACACTCCTACAGCTTTTGCTGTAATATTATCTTCAAACATTTTAATATAATTTGTAGACCTGTTCTTTAAGTTGAAAGAGTATCAGAAGCATCAGAAAAAGATAAGTAAAAAATAGAATAAGAAATTATCACTTGTAGGACTAATAATTTAGAGATTTTCTCCCTAAATGAATAAACCATACTCATAATCTCATGAACTTTAGTGACTTTCAGTAGGAGTGGAAGATGATAGTATTAAGAATAGATGAAAAGATGGTATAATCCTATAATTTGAAATAAGACACAACTTGAAGAATTTCAAATTGGTAGTCTGGTTTCTAAGATGCAGAACAAAAATGCTTCACCTAACACTGTGAATACATAACACTTATCTCACTTTTGAACTTTGAGACAAGAATGACGAATTCCACTGGTTATCATTCTTCTCCAAATAACTTTGCAGTTAGAGTTTAAAATTTCTGAGAAGGCATAGCCTTACCTATTAATTAGATTTTTTTAAGATGTGTTCTTTTAAAAAAAACAGTTATGTTTTTATCTCTTTCATTATTTAATTAAGGATTAACTAAATCTCTTTAAACTCACACAGAGTTTAAATTCTATATACAGGTAGTGAAGGTCTATTATAATGCTAAATACTATCATGGCTGTACCCAGCTAAAGAAAGAAATGGTCTGAATTACTGAATTATTGTTTTGTCCCAAATTTTCAGATTACAGATAGCTAATCCAATCTGAACAAGGTACCTTGCAGGCCAGTTTTCACATTATGTTATGCTGGTTTCTCATCATTAATGCAGAGTGATAGACTAGTAGAGATATAGAATCAAATGTAATAAAATAATATATGTTTAAAAACACAGATAAGAATTTAAAATACATGTTCAATGACTCTAAACACCACCATGTTTAATGCACTTCCTGAAAATCTCTCCCTATATGCATGTAGATATTTTGACTAATAATAGATCACATTAGATCTGTTGGTGCTGAAAGTGAATTTATCCACTTTAAGGAGAGGAAGAGTGGGAGCTGTTTAAAAAGTAAGCATGGCATATCTTAAGTTCAGAATTTTATTTTAACCTAAAGTTACATATGTTTCTGAGTTGCCTTGAGTTCTCACTAGGATCTGGTTTTACAATATAAACTGATGGATAAATGAAGAAAGTCACAGTATTCTAGACTACCTATATAAAGATTGTTCAGAAGACCTTGAGAGAATTTAAGACTCAGCTGCTATTAACATTACAGTTCCAATTAGAAATAATACTGAATTAAAAAACTGGGTGTTCTGACGCTCAAGCAAGAGGCTAAATCTTGTGTTGGTAGTTACTAAATAAAGGAATTCTGAAGGAAATTTAAATGTTATACGTACTGAAAAAATAGTTGAATTTAAAATCTAATCTCAGCTGAAAGTGAGCAATGTATATAGGTGAATGAATGATCTCAAAGAATGGTCAAAAGTAAATGCATTTATTGTAATTGCCACTTATTTCAGGACAGCTAAGAGAGGAGCATTTATCAAAATAACATTAGTAAATAAAATGGTGTTTGAGCCATAATATCTAAATATTTTTCAATTTCATTACCTAAAGTTCACAGAATTAAATTATCTTAATAAAAATCTGATTTTACACACATTTCTGAATGTTTTACCTTCTCTTTTTAATTTAAAGAAAGTAGTTGTTTTTCACTTATGATCAAGATGGAGCATGTGGAAATGATACTGGAGGGTGACAAGGTTCTATGATGTGTATGACTTAGAACTGAAAATTCATCTTTCTCTTATCAGGCTTTAAATGGTTATGTTATTGCAAATAATCTGTTAGTATGTAATTAGTTAATGATATTTAATTTGGGCTATAAAGAAGGTAAATCATGCATTTATCTTTAACAATTAATAGTACTTGAAGTCATGATATGGTTTGAGTTCAATTTTTTTAATCAATATTTGTAGTAAAAGTTTTTAGACATCTTCCATACTAGAGTCTTCAATCTTTGTAAGGCTTCCAAATAAGTTATGGCACTTGCAGAACTTTAGACAGTGCTGTCCTCCAGCTGGTCTTGTTTCCCATAAACCTTTCCCTTTCAACTCTTTCAACTCCTGGCCTTGTTCTCAGTACCTTGGTGCTACTGCTGCCTTCTCTCTCCTATATACAGAGAACAAAGAAAAGAGCTTCGAGTCTGTGAGTTTGGAGTCCAGCCCTTCCTCACCATCTTTGGTACTCTTCTGTCTTCATGGAAGTTTCTGTTGTTTCCTCTTATCTCAGTAATTCACACCTGACATTGTGCTGCTGCCCTCATTATAACTATCTTAATCAGTTTAGAGCTGTGATTTGAAAAACAGTAATGCCAATTAATGCTCAGTATTCTAAAAATTTTATTCTAGGAAAGCACTATTTTAGAAATATGTGTTATAAACATACTTCTTGCAGAAAGAAGGAAATTCTGTTCTTTCAGTGCACAAAAATCTGTTGCAATGAGAGTAAATGCTGTTCATGATTTTGTATCATAAAAGTGAAAAGACCTAACGAGGAAAACAACATTCTGAAATCAGTTTAATCTGTAATGATGCCTGTATAAGAAAATGAGTTTATCTTACTTTCTCTTATGATGCGGTGTATTTTACAAAAAACCTAAAAGCTGCATCTCTGTTTTATATAAAAAAAAAAGGTGAAAGCACATGATCATTTGTCTGTTACCCTTAGTCAGTCTGCTTAGTGCGTCACAGTCTACTCAGCATTATTTCGATGTGCCATCCCTTGAGCAACAGTCACTGAATTATAAAATAGAATAAATAAATAAATAAATAAATAAATGTTTCACCTTTCAAGTCTTGATCAAAGGATGAAGGGATTCTGCTGTACCTTCTAAAGTATAAGGGTACAGTTGTATACTTCTTCACAAATGTTCCAGTTAAAATTTAAAAAAAACATTAGAGGGTTGGTGTTTCCTTGGTTTATGTTTTGTTTGGGTTGTAGGTTTTTTTCCCCATTTATTATTTCATTGTTTGGTGGGTGAGTTGGTTTGGTTTGGGTTTTTTTGGTTTTGGGTTTTTGTTTTTTGGGTTTTGTGGTTTTTTGGGGTTTTTTGGGGGTTTTTTTGTTTGTTTT
>VWYO01025615.1:266566-277128 GCA_013400275.1 Rhadina sibilatrix
TTTTTTTTTTTTTTTTTCTTCTTAATAAGCATATATGTCATTTGGTTTTGTAAGGAAAAAAAGGAGACTAATAAAAAAAATCTGATCACCTGCTAAGACTATAGGTCTCTTAGGTAGTGCTAAGTAAAATAAATAGTGCTAAGTGCGTTTATAAGTAGGGCTAAGCAAAACAAAAAAGATTGAAAAACTTTACAAATTTACCACCACTCTCACAAGGTCAGTGAGAAGAAAAAGAAATATATAAAGATGTCACATAACTTGTTCTTCTTCTTGGTTTTAGAATGATGTATCTAGTGCAGAATCAGTGTAGAAGAATGAGGGTTTGGATGATGTAATTCTCAGACTGTAAGAAGTGCAGTGTAGAACTTACATGCTAAATTTGAAAGTGAAGGAGAAATGTAGAAAAGCCTATCCTTGCAATATAGACAAATCATACAGAAAAGTAAATGACTAATAAAGTATTCAACCCTAAGTTATTTTGCCTGTTCATGAGTCTTTTTTTTTTTTTCTTCAAGAAGACCAGGTACCCTTTTAAGACAAATACATAGTATTGAATATAACACATTGTCTACCTTGAGGTAAAACCACACATAAGCAAGGAACTCTGGAAGTCATGAAAGATTGACAGCCCTGCAATGTCACTGTCCTTAAGGTGAATATAGATATTTTACTTGGAAAAATATGAGAATACTAGATTCTTGCATTTCTGCTTTCTTCACTCTTCACTTTTTTACCCTCTTCAGAAAGCAGCAGATAACGACAGTGTTGGTGAGAGGTAAGAAGTGATATGACATCAGGGTAAGTGTTGGAAGTCACAGGCTCAGGTGTGCAGACCCTCCACAAAGCTACGAGATGCAGGGCAGCTGGTAAAGTTACAGGTGTGATAACCATCCACCACAAGCTTCAGAAAGTATCCAGTGCCACTGAATAATGCTTTGATGTCAAAGCTAGCTATTCATTGCACACATGCAAGGACTAAGGATTTCTCAGTGGACAGAGGTGCAAGAGCCATCTCAACCTAACCTCTGGGTTAAGAGATGCCTGCTTAAGGGATCTCTTAAGAGAAGGCTCCAGCCAGACATTATCTGGAGGAATCTGGGCAAAAGCTTTTCAAAGCTTTGGTTGAATGTAACTCTAGTGCCCCTTAATAGGAAAACAAGCTGCTTGAGTCACTGTCTTGAGGAGTGAAATGGTCTTAAACATACTATCTTCCTGTCTGCCCGGTGTGTGCTCTTTCAGGAACAACAGGGAATCAGGAACAATAGCCAGATTCTTCTTTGAGAGCATAACCGACACCTTTGAAAGTCATATTCATACTGAGCAGAAGGAATTTCAAGGTGTTCTTGTATAACATATACATTTGGGGATATGTTTGTGTCAAAATATCATTTCAAGTAGATCTTTCTGCAGTGAGAGAGCAGGCCTTTGAGAGAGCTCTGTCACATGTGAGTCCCACCAGTCCCCCATTCTCTTGTAACTGAGAGTCTGTATCCATCACAAGAAATGGATGTTCAAATAATGTCACAGTGAAATTTGCAGTATCAGTCAAAGGCAAAATGTCAACATCTATAAAAAACAGGTTTCATCATCTAGTAAGAGACTAATATTTCCCTCTTTGACAGAAAGCTAAAAGACATGAAGAATTCCTTGTAGAAAAGGGGAGTCAAAAATACTTAAAAATACATAGAGTGGCCTGAAATCTCAGAGGGAGTACTGTAGTAAAACTCAGTAAGATGAATTCATAAAACTCTTGTTATTTCCATAGAAGAAAACCACTTTGAATATGTGTGTCGAGGGCTGCTGAGTTTGAATAAAAAATAAAAAAGTAGAAGATGGAAGAGGGAAAGGAAATAATTTACTAGAAGCCATGATTACATTTAGACTATGATGCTGATTTGTTTCTTAGTTTTGTCTTGAAATTACTAGAACGAACCATGAAAGATAAAATGGGAGGAAACTAGGATGAATATCCAGAATTCTTGTTCCAAAGATGAAGGACTGCTGGGTTATGGTACATGTTTTTGTCTGTCATAAGAGGCATTTCCTCATGACTAGATCATTGTCTTTGTAGCTCCTCTCCTGGACCTCAGAGATGTGACAAATGTGAACAAGAACACTCCAGCTTTTCTTTCTTGTTTTCTTACCAGTTCCCAATCCAAATGAAAACTGCAAGTTTCTTGAGGGCTGGGGTCCATAAAGTCATTTTCCTCCTCCTTCCCTATTTGAGAGTCAAGCTTTAGCTATAGCCCTTCCCTGTGCTGGAGGCAGTGGCTGCCTCCTACTAGCTACAGACTTCACTGGCTCTAGGCAGTCCTTGTATCTGCTCCTCCCATTACTATAGGAGATAATAATCAGCAGCAAAAGTAAAGTGAGAAGGAAATATAACATCTCTCTTATCTGGTGGCAGGATTTTTCAAGTCCTTAGGAAATGTAAGTATGTAGGGTCTTAATAACATGGAACGTTTTAATGAACCTACTCATGGTAATGATGATGTTTGTGTGCATCTGTGCTGGAGACGCATTCCATTTATAGAACATCTACTGAAGTGTACTACAAAAATTCACATAGAAAAAAAACCAACAGGCCTTGTGCTGGATTGTTATTGGGATTATGTCTATTTTGATAGGAGAGGATCCAATGGCCCTACTGTGATAATGATACACGGCATGCTCATAATGTGAGTGTTAAAGGGATTAAAACAACCATGCGTGCACACTGTGTTTTGTAAAATATTAAAGAGTCACATATTTGCATATTATACAGCTGGTTGCAAAGGCATCAATCATCACATTATCTGTACATTGAGAATGATAAATGGCTTTCATTCTAATGAGAGAATTTAATCACATGGAGAAATGAAGAGGGCACACAGCATAAATGCTTTGGATTCAAAAGCTATAGATTATTATTAATATTATACATTTCTCTTTGATTTGGAAGCTTCTGCACTTCATTTGTACACCTGCTTTTTTACAGTTATGATTTTGAGAGAAGGTCAGACAATTATTTTTTTTTATTCTTAATAAAATGACCACAAAAAAGCAGAAAAAGTTTAAAAATATTAAGCAATTTGGAATCAGCTTATGTGAATGTCTCTAAATTAGCTGGGAAAGACCATTTATTTTTCCATCCCTGATGGTGTGGCAGCAGAAAATGAAACAAAGATTAAGAACAGGAAAGTAGACTCCTGTTATTTAGGTATTTTTTTAAAATATATAACCAGCTATTTAACTATCTGTTGGAAATGACTATGCACTATATTACTTGCCTGCTAGATGAGAAAGTGAGGTACTTCTAAAAATGTTACAAATTATAAACTCTTCCATATAGCAGTAGTTATAATTAGATAACTATAGCTATTAAAATTAATGCTAATTATTATGTTTCGAATTCTCTCATAGTCCAATTGTAGGGAAGTAAGATCACCTAGTACAAAAAGAAAAGAAAAAGTACAAATAGAAAAGGATCACCCAGTGAAAAAGGAACAATTTTCTAATAGGATGCAATGGGCAGAGACACTTGTGTGGGAATGGAGAGGAAAGCAGGCAGAGTGACAGAGATGTTTGGACACTGAACAGCAGCACAAGTGAGTAATCAAGAAAAAAAACAAAACACAAAAGTGTATTTAACAAAATATTTGTGTTTCTATATCTAATTTTCACAATTAACTTACGACTTTACATTGTTTCCTCAACGTATTTAAGGCTATGTTTAATTTTAAATTTAAAAAAACCAAGTAAACAGCTGTCATTCAATATAGGTGAAATCATCTGGTGTCTTCTATCCTGACCTAAAAAAAAAAACAAAACAAAACAAAAAAAACCAAACAAACAAACAAACAAGAAAAACAAACAAAAAACCAAACTTTCAGGAGAGAGGAAATGAAAAGATACTTATATCAAATAAGCAGGCATTATCTGATCGCTAATACAGATTTGCCTTTAATTTGGGGAAAATATTTTTTAGGAATTTTTTCCATGTAGGCATGTTTCAAAAGATATTTAGATTATAAGTCAAAAAACAGAATTTGAATATCCCCTAATTTCTGTCACAACCTCCTCAAACACTGTATATATTAAGTATAGGGAAACTGAATCCTCACATAGTTAAATGTCTCCTTACAGAAGATATCTTTATTCAACCATGTGTCCCATGTGTCTTTCTAATGTATTTCTTGCCTCTTCAGTTATAATACTGCAGCTGTGAAACCCTCATTAATATACTGATGCTTTGCTGATGTGTTACTTTGGAAATATAAGATGTTGCAGTGTATCTACAGTATTTCAACTGCAAAGCTCAGCAATATTCAGTTCAGTTTTTACAAAAGCACTCACTTCTGGTTTTTGTAGTCCCAAATATGGTCTTACCTGACACACTTTAAGGGTTTTTGTGGTTCAGAGTCTTTATTAAAGTGTATTTTTATTTTTCAAGTGTTACATGACACTTCAAAATAAAGACATATAGAATATCATAACTAGTGAATGCCTACACCATAGAGTCTATTCTAAGGCAATATGCATTTTCTGATATGGAAGCTGTGCAAGGATGAACTAGGACAGAAGAGTTGCCATCCCATAAAATAATAAATATGCACTCATTTGCTTTTTCATTAGAGAAACAAATCTGCATTTATAATGAATCTTCCTAATTAAACAAAAAAATCATTAAAAAAAAAAAAAAATGGCATAGCTTCCTATTGTAAAATTTGCCCTGGCCTTAAAATATATTTTTGTTTACAAAGGATCTGATTAGGATTTCCTGTGTGACTTCTCATAAGAAGAGTACGAAATTTAAACTGAAATGAAAAAGACCTAAACAATAAAAATTGCCAAAGAATGACATTCTGGAAATCTGTTACTCTCAACTCAAGCAGAAGGTTCAGTCCTGAGGTTTCTTTATCTGGGATTTAGCCCACATTTTTATTACCCCTGGTCATTTGCACTGATCTTCAGAACTTAATTTACAAAAGGGCCTAGGTGATGCCACCACACAGTAAAGAAAGGGATTTTTCATGGGACAGGTCTCTCCAAGTGCATGTAGAAGTGTTTCTAGATACGAAACACGAATCTGCAAATGACAACAAATCTAGAGCATTAGAAGAGTTTCGAAGTAAACAATTAGGAATTTAGAACAAGATCTGAAACCTTTTCTGTCAAGTTGTGAGTTTCAAATACTGCTAGCGCAAAGTGTGTTTTATTTAAGCTTGTAATGATCTCCGCTGAATTGGCCAGTACATCTCAAAAAGATGTTTTGTTCAAAAAGGACAAAAAAGAAAAATAAAAATAGTCAAGAAACCATTTCATTTAAGCAGTTTGACCACGACTGAGTAACAACTGTTTATAAAATAGGATTTTTTCTTTTGAAAGAGTAACAAAGAGCTCAGCTAGAGCAGTGTACTATTACAATGCAATGAATACTTAAACCAGTTTGCATTGTCATTAAGTAAAAATGTGCAACATTAACTAACATTTATTTCTCTGATGCAGTCTTCAAATCTGGAACTGCATTACCTTCAGTATACATCTATCCAAGGTTAACCAAAATAAATGTATAATGTAATACAATACTATAATATATACTTCATAAATACAGCCTTGCATAATGTGCTCATGGATTTGAATGCAGACAACAGATTGACAAATATTTCAGCCATATCATAACCAAATTGTTTGCATTAAACTTAATCTGTATATGAAACCTTGGCCTTTCAGAGCACTAATTTTTATTTAATATTGAATTACTTAGTGCCTTCAAGATCTACTTTTTATGCCTGTTTGTTGCATGGCAATGTACATTAGCAGCAGAAATCAATTGGCAAAATGGAACAGAGTTTGAAAGTGAAGACAATAAAATTGTTGTGACCTAAACCACTCATCTCAGGGCCTGTCACAGATACCAATTAAATCAAGAAAATGTGACATTGATAGGGCTTCACTGCAGGTAACACTGCAGCATTAAGAATTTTGTCTTTTAGTTAATCCTAGAACCCTTTTAATCTAAGTTTCCAGTCTATTTGACTCCAGATCCAAAACTATAGACTTTAACCAATGTATTTCATTCACACAGAGGTAAATAATTAAAACTAGCTTTCCAAATAGGATTAAGTGTCTGTGTTTGGAACATGACCTTACATGCAGGTGTTTTTATTAACCTCGTTTTTATAAGTAGATGACACAGCTGAAATAGTAAGCAATAATCATTATATATGTGGCTCCTGTATGTTTACATTCATTGCAGTTAGAGAGAGACAGTGAAAATTTTATCAGTCTCTCTGTGTTTGAAAACAATTTAATTTAAAAATAGAAGGCTGTTCGTGAAGAACAATAATAATGTTCACTTAGAACTCCACAATGAGTTGAAGGGTACTATTATAACAAACCCTTTGCATTTACTTCCAGGGTCAAAACCAGGCCAATTCAGTTCTTGTGTGCAATAACATCAACCCAATAACATCCTGATGATGAGACTGTGCTAACGAGTATGTGAAAGAGACCTCATGACCTTCCATTATTTTTTTCTCTACATTTCTGTACATTTCAGTGTACCGAGGATCCTGTTATTTCCCCACTGATTTGGCTATGAGGTTGTAGTTCTTAGTAGAAAAGTTAATTTCTTTTAAAATGAGTATCTTATTTTAATCTATACTTTCCTGCTTCACAGAAGTCAACCTTTTCTAGTAAGCAGTTAGTCCAATAATTGCAGCTGAATCTGTAACAACTGTCAGTTCCTGTCTCTTCAAAGTTTGGGCTTATTAAAATTAATTAAATTTTAGCATTTACATTTAAGAGCCCATCAATGTACTGTTAAAGCACCTTTCAGTATAGCAGAAAGTACTTTGGCTAACTTGTGTTCCTTGTGGACTCCTTTTTCCAATCTTGCCTTAGAAGAAAACTGAATATGCAAGCATGGTACCATGCTTTGAGAGCTGGTAGTTTCTTTATAAATGTACTGCCACACATAGAAGAATATATTACAAATTAGTTTAACTCTGACAAGTACCACAATAACAAGGAAAAAACAGTTCTTGGTGGTCTAAAACACTTATGGATTTGTACTTGGAAATACTGGATAGGCCCAAATACTGATTCATCAAAAGCAAACTTTAGCTTTAGCGAGCTCGGGCACATTGTTGCTTCTTGTACTTTTCCTGTGACAATAATAGCTTCAAGATGACCTTTGCTGACTTTATTAGAGAAGCATTTACAGTTAACCTAAACCAGAAGGGCAGAAATAAAACACAGCCTGTTAAATGTACAATAACATATTTCAGCTAAGTCTGACGAAACCTATTGCTAGGTTGCCTCAGCCTGACCTCCTTTCTCATAAAGGTGTTTTTTGTGACTCATAAAAAGCTTTCACATTTAGGGCATTTCAAAGCCACAACTCAGCAGGAGTCCAGTTAAATGCTCCTCAAACAGCTCTAAGAGGTACATGGATACAACTGGAGAAATTGTAGACTACTTTGGAAGAGCTATCAAACTAGGCTACCATTCAACCAACTATTTTTCCCCCAGAAAAACTCAATCTTCATATCCAGTTGTTCATATCCTTAGTATCAGGTAATTTGTTTTGCTCAGTATCATATTCATAAGTACACTTGTGTTTCCAAGGAGAAATCTTCATATTAATATTCTAAGAGTTCCTCTATAGAAGCTGTATGCAAAGCCTCCCATGAAGTGGGAAGCTCACTCCATGACCCTACTAAATATAGGGTCAAAAAAATTTTAATAGATGTGTAATAATTCCAGATGGAATCTGTTCTTGTGAAAATATTGCAGTGCTATCACTGCAGTGTATTCCTGGGGAGAGCTGAAGTGCAAGGTGGGACAGCTCACAGGCAACTTGTGTAGTTCTATCATATCAAGTAATGCATGACCTACAAATGTATGGTTTCATCATCTTTAACCAATGTAAATTATCAGCAATTTTTACAGGAAAAATATTCATATTACAGTTCGTAATCATACCAACATCACTCCAAACTTGTAAGAACTTCCTGGTAAAGTTCTGGAAGGAAGCAAACTTATAAGCCTAGGACCTACATATATGTCAATATGATGACACTAGAAAGCTGCAGAATAGTTGACTAAGACTTACTGATAACATGATTTCAATGTGTTTATGTGTGATTCCTCTTGCTACAGTTGCCTCACAGTAGTAAACTCTTGTGTTTCCAAATATTTTTGTCTAAAGATGTCCAGAATATATATGTATATTTCCCAGACTCTATTCCCTTTCCATCCACTTGTGAACAGTCATCCTTCCCTACAATTTCTACTCTTCTGTGAAAGAAAAAGCAGGGAGATCAGCAGTGATTCCTACCACAGCTGTTGGCTATTCTTTCTCTCTGTCAATGACAAAACCTTTATAAGGTGCTCTATTCACATTAAAACAAATTTTGGCTTGAAAGATAGCCTTCCTCATGATGCAAGGCAGACCTCCCCATGCCAGAACTCCCTATTGAGTACTGACACTCGCAGTAATGGTTTCAGAATGGAGAAGTTTTGGAGCTGCCTAAGTATAGATTTAACTCCAGGAATGCAAGAAAGTAATTAGGCATGTGAGCACTAAAATGGATACCTACCTATTGCTATTATGAGAGTCTATTATTTCTTATTTTTCTAAAGGTCCTACTGAGACAAGTACATTGTTCTCAGTGGGAGAAAATTACACTCTGAATTAATTACTCACTAATTAGTAGAATGCTTTCTTGCCCCACACATTCTCCTGCTGAATTGTTTAGCATAAAACATTTCATATCTTACCACATTTGAATGGGTACTCTTTTCATCAGGAGCTGATAGCTTTTCCCTATTTTCTTCTTTTTTTTTTTTTTTTTGTTTTTTTCCCTAGACAAACCACTTATATGACCCTGCATTCCTCTGGCATTCAAAAATTCTGCAATCTTGAATGCATTTAGTTTCTTATTTGGGGAAACAGGAATGTAGTTACCTTCAAAAATAGATGAATCAGACATAGATAATATAGGAACCAGAAGGGGCACAAGGAAAGTTCGTAATACCTGCATTTCAGCTCCTGTGGGGTTCCATAGAGCTGTCACCTGACATTCTTCCACAACTTAAAGTGCATTGCAAAGGGATTTAATAGTAGCTGGTATCCTGTGCTGGGAAATGTCTAATTTAACCCAATGTTAATATGAAAAAAAAGTACAGTTTTTAAATCTACCCCTCATGGATGATTTGGTACCTTATTCGGAGTTACCAAAGGCATTTCCTCCAGGAAGAACTCTGTCCTTCTGCACCCTGGTTGTTTCTGTCTCAACCACATAAAGGTCAGAGTCTTTCTTGGAGCATTCTTGGAGGAAGGAATGTTCTTTCTTCACATCTTATCTACCAAATTAAGGTTGCAATATCCATGCTACATAGAGATAATCATTTCCGGTGTCGCCCTTTTTGCTACTTTGATGAGAATAGAGAACACATTATTTGCCTGTGCAGGATTGAATCAAGTTTAAAATCATGAACACTTCTACAGAAACCTTTCCAGATTCAAAAAGGTATAACAGAATTAAGAGTGTATTTTGTAGAATAACAGATATTATTTTATGTAAGTCTTGGAATGCTGCTATTACATGGAGTATTATTTACACTCCTTGCTGATAATAATGTCTCATGTATGTCCCACTCATGACCACCAAGTCTGTATTTGGTAGTCTCTTAGGGAGTAGGCATAAAAACAAAGAGCCCTCCAGTCTCAAAGGAATAAATATCACTAATATAACTCTGGGAATCATAAGGTGCTGCTTTGATCTGAAAACAACACACAGTAGTGTGTTCTGTTTCAGGGTCTTTAGGATTTCCACTGAAGATCAAACCTTCCTTAGTACAATTTTTAGTTTACCTTGCTTATAACCACAGGGCTCCTAAAGCTGAGGTTTAAAAAATAGTTAATTAAATACATAAATAATTTTCCCTTTGAAATTCAAGCAACCAGTGTTAAGACTGTTAGCAAAATAAGGATATTTTAAGGTGATATTTTCTGGTAAGAGCTAATAACAAAGTTTGAAAGAATTACTGAATGTTTCAATCTCCTGACAGAAAGAACTACACAAGTTTCTCACTGCTATAATAATTTTAATAATACCTCCTGAACAATTTTAAAAGTTTATAGATCAGAAATATTTTATATCAATTTGTCACCACAGTAATGTAGCCTAGAATTCCCTTGCTCTGTTCCTATCCATACACACAGACTGTGTCAAAGGCTAAGTATCACTCAGAACATACGACCTTGAAATCATTCACATTTCATCTGTTATACTTCAGAGCTGTGCATATTTTCCACATTGCAGCTGTGGGAAATTTGTCACAGTCCTACAGCAGGCTCTGCTCCTTAAATAAGAGAAAAATCTGTAATTTCCTTCAAATCGTCAAAAATAGGCTGCTTATAATTATGCCACACCACTCAGTTGTCTGTCTTTGCCCATAGAAAACAAGCCTTTTCTTGTGTAGAAAATGCTTTCTGTGCGTGAATTTTCTCCACAATGATGCTAAGACTGAGAAAGATGGAACATGCAGTACTAAGGAAAAAAAAAAAAAAA
>VWYO01025615.1:281738-286738 GCA_013400275.1 Rhadina sibilatrix
GGTGGGAGAGGCAGGGAAGAAAAGGAACAGAAAAAATAACAGGATGAAACAGAGCAGTGAAGCAGATGTTTGGCATCTGGCCATAGTGGAATGAACTCTCTCCAAACTGAATTCTGTATTTGTCTTACACTGAAAAATAATTAACTTGTAGAGCAGCAGGTTCAGAGAGCTGTGAATGTGGTGATCGAGGCAATTAGCCCCTATCAGAACCATTGTTTCAGGCTCTCTGAAAAGTCAACTGAGTATTATTAGCTAGCCCTCTGCAGTTAGATGAGTCAGACGACTTCTTTTCAAAAATAAAGTTGACATTCCAGAGCACTTGTATGTGACAGGGTGAATTCAGTCGCAAATTCCAGTCATGGCATGTGTAAGCTCATAATTATGATATTTGCATTGCTGGGAGAGGAGNAGGTGTTTTTTATCAGTGTAGGTACAAAATTTTGCAGAAGGCATTAGGGGTTTTTTTTTTTTTTTTTTTTTTTTTGTCTATTATTTATTGGATTAATTTTATGCATTGCTGGCCACCCTCTCCAGTAATTGTTATTGATGATTCTCCTTTTTTTTATCGTCTTTTACCCCACTGCTCTCGATGTGACAGATTTGGTGATGCATAGTAACACCCATTAACTGTACTAAGGAACTTTTGCATTCTTTTCACAGCTTCTTTAACAATGATACTCAAAATGTATGTAGGATATCACCTATAAGGAAGAACAGATTACTTAATTTCCATAAGGATAGCAGAATTTTTAATTTTGACACTGTCTGCCACATGTAATGGCTTTAAACTGAAAGAGGGTAGATTCAAATTAGGTGTTAGGAGGAAATTTTATACTGTGAAGGGGATGAGGCACTGGAACAGGTTGTCTAGAGAAGTTGTCAATTCCCCATCCCTGGAAGTATTCAAGGCCAGGTTGAATGAGGCTTTGAGCAATTTGGTTTGGTGGAAGTTATCCTTGCCCATGACAGGGGAGTTGGAACTACATGATCTTTAAGGTCACCTACCAAAACCATCCTACAAATCTATGTAATCCACTGATTCCATCCTTCAAAACTTAATAAAACAGGCAATCCTTTCCCTCTGTTCTGAAGCTTTACCTCTTTCAGAGCATATTAAATGGACATTTAATTGGGAATAGTCTCAGCATCACAGTTCAACTGCCATAAAAACCCAGAGGATGGTGTCCTAGAACTGAAATCTTACAGCTGTTTTTGTTTGTAAACACTGAAGCAAAGTTTACAGAGAATGGAACAGGCAGAAGCATGAAGATCTGTGTGATGGCTGAATCTCTTTCAGTCATTCAGTTTTACTTTCCTGTCAGACACAAAGTTAGTTATTTTGTACAGAGGCTTGCAGCAGTTTGTGTTTGGTCTACCTTTGTGCACTCCCATACATAAAATTAAGCTCTACAGATGTTCACCCTGCATCATTACAGCAAAAGACTGGACAAGTGTTTTGGAAGTCTAGGTGCAGAAGAACCCTGAAGTGCACATAGATAATATCTAAAAGCAAAATACTCAAGGTTGCGATGAAGAAACTCTCAAATGAGGAATAAGCCTGTTCTTCATTCTGGTGATTGCATTTTTTAAGATTGCTTCACTGTGCATTGATCAAGTGACTTTCTCCTGGTGATCAATTATCTTAACTGCATTATGAGGTTACTTTACAGAAAGCACAAAGGCTTAATCAAAAGTTTCTCTTAGTACTGTTTTGCTCAAATTCCATGTGCTACTCCAAGAGAGTGATTTTCTAAGATACTGCTAGTATGCTGCAGTATACACTATAAAACAGAGTAAATAATTTTACCACTTATATTTAGTAGTAACATGGCATTTTTTAGTCCATCAGAATTCAGATTTTACGTTCCTTGTGCTCAAGCAACTTTGTCCTACTTAATATTCTGGAAAATTTTCTGAGTTTTCATGAAATGCATTTCTTTTATGACACTTTCCATCTTAGCAGCTAACAAAAGTCCTTCTAGCCCAACAGACAAACATAATGATTCTGTTTAAAGAACTGTAAGTTATTCATGTGTCAGCATAGATTTACTGAGAATGATCTTTGAATAAAAACTTTTAAAAATATTTTGAGATGAGTGGAAATAGAGAATTTTGCTTAATTTCTTGGCAGATATATAATCAAAAGGTATCTTCAGGCTAGCCTATGAGTTTATATATGGTCTAGACAAGTTCCATGGCTTGCTTGTTATTCCACAATGATCCTAATCATTGAAATAGCAAACCTGATGGAATGTGTCAGGAAACATTTTTGTACTACAATTAGATTTTTTTAGATGAAAACTTGGGAACCTAATCTTTCCCTATGGTTAAGAACCTGTTACAACACATGCCTTGAACAGAGATTTTGGATACATACTTTTGGCATAAACTGTAAATCCTTTAGTTTCCACAATAAATTGGCACTAACCTGTTCCCTAGGGACAGAATAAATTAAAATTAGTACATTAGTCCAATGCTCTATAGAGTCCCTGGGGAGCCTGTGAGGTAAGGCAGAGGAGGGGTCCAGAACCATACTCAGTTCTTTTCTATTCCACCTACCCTGCTCTGTTCCAGGCATGCAGAAGCCTGGCATCATCTTGTTCAATACTTCCCATGATAAAATTATTTTTAAGTAGCCAAGACCACGGGGACACTGCTGGGAGATACTGTCTGAACCTGTCAGGCTGTGTTTTCTATGCAGCAAACAATGGCTATAAAGGAGTCATAAACAAATATACTTCTATTTATATTTCTGTTCATGGTTATTACTATCTCTATTTTTTTTTTCTTAAGAAACTAGTCAATTTCTTAAGAAATTAATGTTCTCGCCCAGTTTCAAACTTAAACAATCACATCTTTACACCTTTCAAACTAATTCTTCAGATATGTCACTGGTGGAGCAGCTAAGACAGGTTTTTAAGCTCGAATATTACTGCCTAGGTTCAGTCTACCTAACACTTAATATTCCTGCAAAGAAGGTAATTTTTAGGATGGATATTAAATTAAGCCTTCAACTCAAGGATAACCCTTGTCATCCTCATTTATTATCTGCTTCATTATAATGATTGTTTCCTCTGACAATTGACTGCAAACTAATTGTCTGTACTTCAGTTTCAACACTGTGCATTTAATTTGGTAAGAAATTTCATTAATCATGTGAATTTCCTAGAAATAAATCTGTCTTGCCCTTCATGCCCTTGTCTCCAGGTAGGGTAGAAAGGATCTTGGTTTTATTGCGAATTATTTCAACATTTTTATGACAATGTGTCTTTTCTTTTTTTAATGATATAGAAGTTTTTATTGTTAACAAACATGGAATTTAAATTGTTTTTCTAACTCACCTGAGCAGAACTCAAATGTTGCACATCAAGTTTAAGCTTTCATCTCCTAATTTTAGCTACAATGCTATGATAAACATTAAAGCAAGAGCAATAGAAAGGGAAATAGAAACATAAATATAAATGGAAATACAAATAGAAACAACAGAAATAATAGAAATAGAAATTATGGAAATATAAAAAACTTTCACAGAACCTTTTGAGCCATGCCACATACATGTTTCTTCTCCTAATTCAATAGAACTTGAATTCTTTGGAATTCTCAAAAAATTCTTCTCAGCTACTTTTTCTTTTCTTCAAGTAGGTAACAGAGAAAAAGTAGATTTTTTTGTTGTTGTTGTTTGAGACAAAAACTACATTGCAATTAAGGGGCATAATGTACTTTTTATGAATAAGAGGATAATTCATAACTCAGTGTTTGCCTTCAGGATTCAGATCCAAAACCACTGCTATAAAATGGAGGTAAAAATGTTTGGCCACACCTAATGGTAATTAAGATGAACCAGGGAATGTTCCCAGGCTCAGGACCTAAATCATCCAGAGGACAAGTTTTTGGAATCATCCTGGGATGGTTTAGGCTTATCTGGTAACACAAAGGCATATTTTGGAAAAAATCTTGAGTCAAGGACCATATTTATAGGTGTCCTGGTTGCAGCTATCTTGTGTTGATACAAAAGTGTTTAATTGTATTGGCATGGACTATTCCATGATATTCTTTGATGCAAGAGAAAATTCCTAAGTGGGTTTCATTTTCAGGTACCCTCTATGGGTTGTTAAGGAGTCTTCAGCACCCAGAAATTCTCAATTACATATCACTGCCAGTAAACCCCAGTATTCCAAGGGCTTGGATGAGAGCTTGTCATTTGAAGAGCACAAAAAAATAGCAAAAATTTTTGAGAATTTTTCTCTCTTAACAGAACAGTGGCAATAACTGCATGGGTTTGCATGCAAAATCCCACTGAATTTGTTGCAAGCCATGATGAAAAAAATTACAAGATCACAGCAGTAGAGAAAGCTTGAACTTCTTCAAGCAAAAAAGAACTATGTATAAGGCACATGACTTGTATGAATTTATGTCTCTGCCTTTATTGTAGAGGGCCAGGGGAATATAAGACTGGCTGCTTGCATAAATTAGACATATAATTTCGACTAACATTTTCAGCAAACACAAATCACCACAGCACAGATATGTATGATCTTTTATCTTTTCCCTGTGATAAGTGGAAAGGCAGAGAGAGGATCTGCTTCATCAAGTGTATACCATCTGGACATTTTCTCTCCTTGGGGACCACTCTTAGGGCAGGGACGTGGCCACTACAACTTGACCATCTCTTGTGAGAAGCGCCTGGAAGCAGAATCTGCTGCCTGTGTTCCCCTTGGAAGCTGCAACTTAAACATTTCATGTTTGGGGTTTCAGGCAAAATGAAAAATAGATATTTTGCTGACCTATAGCAGACTAAACAGTTTTAGTTGCTCATCTAAGTTTCAACTTTTGATAAAAACTTGTGAATTTGATCATAGGATTGCTTAGAAAACGTCAGTTATTTGTCAAAAGAAAATATTCATTGTGTCTCCACTGGTTAACAGATTGTCAGCTAAACAGGAAAAAAAAAAAGTACATCACATCCTACTCTATTTTTTCTTGCTCTGAGCCACTTCTAT
>VWYO01025615.1:289238-294689 GCA_013400275.1 Rhadina sibilatrix
GTTTTATATAAATAACCTTCTTGTTATTGTAAAATCTAACAATGTTTACATTCTTTTCATGAGGAGACTTTTGATGGACTCTTGGGTTGTCCAGTGTGGTTGAAGAGGAAGATTTTCTTCCTCCAATCCATAGTCATTGCTGGAATTCAATAAATGTTGAAGCTGTAAATAAACCCTCCTCTTTTCTGCCTGGAACATCGCATCGTGTGTGTCTTAGGTCTTTGTGCTGTGTGCGACCCTGCAGAGCACTTATTGTTGAAAATGCCTGGGTAGTTTTGTGCAACAACCTACGAGCCACAGCTTTAAAAAGTCAGTATAAATCAAGTGCAAACAAAATAGCCAATGATCAACAGCCTATTATTTGAAGGAAAATCACCTTTCATCCTTACTTTCCTTTTGCTTGATTTGTCTCAGATTGCTGTTAGCATGATCAGAACACAGATTACTCATATTCCAGGTTTTGAGGCTCACTGGAGTGCAATTAATTGCTAATTTGGGTAGGAAATTATGACTATGTTCCTGATGAGTCTTTATAATGGTCTGCAATCTGTCAATGTACAGAACTTAAAATTTAAGGAAAGAACATTATTGTCTTAGTCATGGCTGGGTTTTAATTTCAAACTCATGTCACCATTTCAAATACAGTCTCATTTTTCATATAAATGTTGAATTACCTTTTGAATTGGGTAAAGGAATTTGTTCATTCATTCACAAAGATCATTATAATAAACGGGCTTATCCCACTTATGTTCTTCTAGCTTCTTTGTCTAAATTACACAGATCAGTTACACACAGGATAGTTTAGCATAGGCTACACCTTTCTTCTCTCCAGTTTTTTACAGAATAGGTCCTACTGATATGTAGAATGAAGTTTGAAAAGGAAGCTTGGAGATTGGAAGAAACATGTATTTTTTTATGTAGCATCTGGTTCTGATACTTGTCCATTGCAAGTAACTTTATTATTAAAAAAATATATATTTTAAATAATAATCAATTTGTTTTAATTACTTAACATTTACTAGAAGAGATGAACTTTATCTGTTCAACCTGATGGAATTTTTTTGGTTTTTAATGGTGTCTTTGTAGACAAATTCATGTATTTGTTTTAAATTGGTGTATTTTTAAATTGGATTGTTATGAAATTCTGCCAAGACTTCTAGTGAGTTGAGCCTTTAAAATGCAATGACAATTTTGTTGTGGTGGAAGGGAGCAATCTCAGTGTATAATAAGCTGTGACAATGACATTTCAATACGTGTGGTTTATTTTCAAATGCTAAAGTCATTATTTTCATTATCTATAACTTCAGATTGCAAGAAAATATGCCTGATTTGAACTTTTTAAAAAGTACTTATCATTAAGACGAGTTAATTCTGCTTTCCTTTACAGTATTTTATTTTGCTTAACATATGATGCCCTATATTTGCTGGTATCTCAGGGCAGATCCTAGCTAGTGGTTTAAGGGTAGACCACTTTTTAGGTGCAATTGCTAAGTACACTCTTAAGAATATCTTTGTTTAAATTTAGACACCAATTTTCAGCATTTTTAAGACGGCCTACACATTAGTATATTCTAGTTCAGTCATCCTTAGAAATATTGAGGCCATTGAAGATTTTGAGACTACTTCCAGTATATGGTCTTACCAAAAGAGATAAAATTGGGCAGTGAAATGGCATGATTAGTCATATGTTCAGCCAGAGATACCATTTACAGATCAAATTCCTACTTCTATTGGAAAGATTATGTTATTAAGTTCACTGAATTGGAAAATTAGGAATTATGAGCCAAATGTTCAGTTAATTTACATTAAAATAATCTTGATGATTTCCCTGGATTTATTTTTACATAACATAGAACCTCCCATATCATGAAACTCAGTCATCCATGAATCTAGGCAACTAAGTTGTATAATAACTTCTAATTCACAACAGCTAAAAATTTTATTCTTTTCTTCATATTGATCTCAGTGATAAAAAATACTGCATTCTTGAACCTCACTATATATTTTTTGAATGATAAATTATAAGAAACATTATCCTATTTCCCCTTCCCTGAGGCCAGATGTTTTAAATGTTATTAATTTGGTATTATTCAGAAGCAATGCTTCCATTAACATTTGAAAAAGTATTTCATTAACTTTTATTATCTTGAATGAGGGTTACTGGATAGATCTGTGTCTTGCTAGACTCTTTAAAAATCTTAATCTCCCAAATAAAAATCATCACATGTTCTGCTGCTGTCAGAACTCTGCCAGGTTTGTGCTATTGTTCTGCAACGGGGAGTATATAACTCAGAAAAATTGTCAGAAGTCCTCTTGGCAGGACTGTATTTCTACACTGGACCCTTTCACCCAGTGTGTTGATTTCCAACACTTTCTCTTCCCATTTAGTCAAATCTGGTGTATCTTGATTGCTGTTCAAAATATTCAGTTGCAGTGTTGGCAGAAGCCATATGCAACTCTCAGAAGAGAAAACTCTCTTCACAGTACAGCTCAGACAAAGTGCAATGCTTTCTGCTATAACTTTATATCAGTTAAACTTGCCTCAGTTTTTCATATGGTTTTATTTTTTACATTTACTGGAAGCTGCTGAAAATGTCAATCATAATTTTCATTATGTGTATTTTACATTATAGTTGGAACAAGCTGATTTCATCATATGCTTAACGTAATCTTGGTTTTTTTCTGTTTTGCCTTTTGCAACAACCTATGAATCTTTTTGACAGGTTCAGTCAATCTGCTTGCTTCATGGGAAAATATGAAAGCACCATTACTTTTCATTTAGTCAAAGAACCATAGAATCACAGAATAATTTAGTAACACTGCCAAGTCCTCCAACCAGATGAAGCCAGTGAAACCACAGTGAAAATGTCAAACCACCACCAAATGCGACTGGGTCGGGTCAAAGTTCAATGTCATCAGTAAATCAAATCAAACCAAAATATTCTCATTTTATCTTTTTAGTAGCATTTGATTCCAAGTACAGCAGGATCTTTACTCTCCAAACCTCATATTTTAAAATGTTTGGGCCATAAATATAGTGTCCTTCCACAATAAAAATAATCTGGACTCATCACTTTAATTTTCTTAGAGGAATAGTCCAGATGTTGGATTTAAAATATTTCAAAATTGCATGGTAGTGGTAAAGTAAACTGAATCCAGACTGGTTGAAGTTGTTTCCAAACAATAATATGTAAGTGGCCTTAAATGAGAGATGTGGAGTAGTCGTAGCATTTTTTTATGGTGTGCAAAAAACCCTGATGGATTAATATTTTGTCTGATATTAACTAGCCTCCCACTAAGTTTAATGTTCATACTGCAGAGCAAAGGTTCTCATTTTAAAGTACTGTAATTGTAATTCTCCTTTCTACAAATTATTGTGCTGCAGGAGGGAGAAAACCCTTTTCGAAAGGACTTGGATTATTTGTTACCTTTATTGTTTAAATGTCAGTATAGACAACACCCATGACCAACATTGTGCAAGTTTCTAAAGCCACCTTACTCTTTCAGTGATGGCAAGAGGGACCTACATTCTCAGTGCAGCATCAGTTAAACTGAATCCTATGAATATTAGTTTCAAAATAATCCACTATACCTTTCATATGCTAAAACGTGAGCAGGAATTTCAGTTTAGAGATTAAAGGTGAGAAGTAACGTCGCCTTTTTTAAATCCCTCTTATTTTGCAGTGGCATCACAAAGAATTAATTTTTTTCTTATCTGTAAAGCTAAACTTCATTTTAAAATATCAGCATATTTCCTCTGATAGAGATGAACCAAGAGAAAAAATTTCAAGAATGATAGTGATCTGGGGACAGATTTGTCAAAAACTACTCCTTAGCAGTGCATTTCCACACCTAAACAAATGTTTTCAAAAAAGGAAAAGGGGTTTCAGGTGCACCCTTGACTTTTAAGGAGAAGCACTAGAACTTTCTGTTCTTCACCCACCTTGGTTGGCCCAGTGCCAGCACAGGGACACTGGCTGAGATTTGGAAATGTCTCTCAAAATCTGTAGCTGTTTCTATTGACAGTTTGCCAAAAGAACCCTCCTTGATCGTTGTGTAGATAAGAAGGAGCACAGAGGTGCTCAAGTGCTTTTTGGGGTATCTTAGCTGGTGCTGGAGGTTTTTCTGCGCAGTGCCCGGTTTTTGTTTCGTTTCTGTATCATTTGTTATTTTCTCTTTTATTAAAACCTTTGCTTTACAAAACACACCTGAAGAACCATCTCACAAATATTATTAAGCCACTCAGTGAGGTTGCAGGTCGGCCCTCAGGACCTGATACATCTTCACAGGGCTCATTACACTCTGGCCATGTGTAAGATTGCATCACTACCCTAGATATCCCTACAGTTTTGGTGCCTTCTCTGAACAGGCTATCTACAGAAGCTGCTATTCTCATACTATCAGAAATGGTTTCACCTTTCCAAGGTGCTGTAGGATAGGGAATAGAAAACTGGTCCCTTAATTTTTCATTGCCTATGATTTTAGAGTACAGTTTAATAAAACATCCTGGATCCTTAGCTTCACATTTTCACTTGGCTTCTTAGCTCTTTACCTGGATGAGAAAGCATTTTTCACACTAAATCCAGAAGGGGATAAAAGCATTCTTTGTCTCCTCTACTGTACAGACATCCCTTTTAATTAGTTTTTAGGTCACTGAGAACACAACTCTGTTTTTTGTGGGTTTGAACATTGAAGAGAGGGTTATGTGCATTTGCAGTTAATTCAAAATATTATGGGATATTTAATAGTAAAACCACCAGGTGAGAAGTAGTAGTCTTTCCGATTTCCTCTTCTTTTGATTTTGAAACATTCCTTACTAGACAATGTGTTTTATCTGGCAGTACCTTATCATTATGTGTAAAGGCATATTCTGATACTCTCTACAACCAACCATGATTTTTTTTTTTTTAATTTTTGTAAAATTTTGTAGGTATTAGCCAGATTTTTTTTAATCCCAAATGTGTTTCAAATATTTGATATCCTTAACAAAAATAGAGCATTTCAATGAAAAAAACGTACAACGCTATATAGCACTATTGTGTTATTATGTCAGGCTTGATTTGAGCTTAAAACAAAACCCAGTAATTTGGCTTGCCATAAGCATAGTGGGAAAAAAACGTGTTTCCATATTGAATCCTAATTCAATTTCCAATGAGTCCTAATTCAACTGTCTTTCAGTTAGTTACAATTTTGAGAGAAGTTGACGTACACCTGGAATATTCTAAAATCTGAATCTATGAATTCAGCACACTCAAAATGTACATAACTTCACCAAAGACATGTAGTCTAATTTAGGCCATGGAAAAGGTGTCTCCTTCCTTGCCATCCACCAATCTAATGAAGACATTAAATCAGATGCATTCATAATTTTAATTTAACAACTCCTTGTTAGCCCTTTCCCCACATTGCCGCCCCGCACAGACACAAGCACATGAACCCTTAAAAAAAAAA
>VWYO01025615.1:294730-363197 GCA_013400275.1 Rhadina sibilatrix
AACAAAATGTTTGAGAAGTTGTGAAGTTGGAGTCATTCTGGCATTTTGCAATCCCCTGTAATTCAAAGGATGTCATCGTATGTGTGCCAGTACTCCGTCCTTTGTCATGGTCTGGTGGTGAATTGATACAATACAGCTTTTTCCATCTCTCTAAAAATCAATCTTCTACTTTTCATATCTTTTAAAAGCCTTATTTGCCCACTCAAGCCAACGATTTTACTGATTGATTACGACTAAAATTGTCCTGAGTCCCCCACACTGAGAAAGATGCCTTACAATGAGAAAAGAAAGCAGAACATTCTCATCTTTCTCTTGATTGTTGTAAAAAAAAAATTAGTCTGAAATGAAAGGTTGAAGCAGCAACTGTTCATTGGCTATGCCATAAACCATCATCATTTTCCATTGCTGTGAGCCCTAAAGTGACATTTTAAGGGCCTAGTTTATTCACAATAGGCTCTTTTTCAAGCTCTCCCTGTTCTGTTTTGGACACTGAGGGAGACAACATTCACCGCACTGAAGAATTGAAAGCGCTTTTTGAATGCGAGTTAAATCTCTTTCAATAAACATATAAAAATTTTAAAACAGGAAGTCATAGCGTAGTGGTGATGACAGCAAATTCAACACTCTTCAAATGGTTATGCCTGAAAAACTTGTTTGAAGTATTTAATTACTAAGTGCTTGAACAGAATCAAGGTACATGAATTTGAGGGGTATTTTTGAAATATTCATGGGTTATGCAAGAGGGGATTCTGTTCTGAAAGTTTGTCCCATTGAATTCAGCACGATCAAGTGTTTCATCAGTGTGATCATGAAAACCAGTGTGAAAAGGAAAACAGGGCAGCATTTCATTGCATGGCACTCCGATCAAATTGAAACAGATATCATCTGTTTGGAAAATATGACTTTGTGCGTGTAATTCCCATTAAAAACCACTTTCTATATTGAGGTGGAAGGATTGTGTAACTTAAGCAGAATCAAGATAGATTGATAGTCAGAACTTTCTTAAATTTCTCATGAAATTTCTCTGGAAATTATATCTGTGAAAGTTCTGTATTAAATCCACAATTAAGCACTTGATACACAATTAAGCACTTGGTAGTCTGTTAAAAGCCTAATTTTTTTTTTTTTTTTTTTTTTTTTTTTTTTTTTTTTTTTTTTTAAATTCGGTACAGCTGCTTTGGCCCCTTATCTGGTTTTTTGCCTACTGTTCTGTATTTGTGGTATCCTGAAGATTTATCATCTCTGAGATGATAGCAACCAGTGCCTGTTAGAGGGACCATGATTTATTTCGGATTTAACAGCAAGGAAGAAAAACTTCTAACACTTAATGTCTTTCTGACACTAAATTTTGCACAAGAATTAAAAAATTACCAAGTGAATAAAAAGTATTACATTTGGAAATGTTAATTCTAGACACAATACAATTGTTTCAAAGACCTACTTAAATTCTTAGTGTGCTCATAATTAAATTGATAAAATTGTTGTCAATTGATAATTGATAAAAAAAGTTTCTCTTATATCCAATAGACTTATTTCTAAAATTTGATATTTAATGAATATGGTTCCAACTGCAAGAACTCCAAATTCCATGTTTGTCTTTTACAAAGAAAATTCTGTTGACATGTTGAGCAGTATATTAAAGATTATGATCATTTAAAGGATTACTGTAAGGTAAAATATAAGGAATGTTTAATAGTATTGTGCTCATAAATTGAATTCCCAAGACATAGTTTAATGATCAGAAAAATTGACATCACCTTTTCATACATCATTTGCATTCTTTATTATAATAATATACATTCTAAAGAAAGTATGGTTTTGTGTGGAATCGGTCTATATATGGAAAAAAATTTTTCCTAACCTAACTCTTTTTAATGGAAAGAAGGTGTGCTTAGTCCATAATCTGCGAAACTTGAAGCAGACCACCTCTTAAGACTGTCTGAATTGTTAAACAGAGGTTTAGAAATAGCACGAAAATAACTAAGTATTGTTACTGGATGGTGAAAAACTCATCCACAAGATCAAACACAAGATGATGAAAATCCCAGCCAAACTAGCAAGCAAAGCATTTAGAAGAGCAAATTTAAACTCATCAGGGCTAGTTAAGATGGATAAAATAAAAATAACCTGGATAAAATAAAATTAAAGCTAAGAGGAAAAGAATCTTGGACTTAGAAAAAAACAAAACATTAAAATTGCTCAAAACCAAAGGAAACTGGCCAAGAACAAACCTGTCAAGACTGAGATAGACTAGGAGAGAAACTAATCTAAGATGGGAGGAAAACACTTGGATCTAAGGAATGTGTAAAATAAGTACCATTCATCTGAGATTGATTTACTATCTTTTCCACTTGCCAAAGCAGAAAGGAAAATGTTTTTCCACTGTAGAAACTACCTTATAGAATATTTAACTCTGAGCCTGAAGTTTAATTGATTTTTTTCAGACATTTTGGAGAAGAATATCTTATTGTACCTGGTTTAAAATAACAGCCAAATATTCCTCAGATGGAGGAACAGAAGGCTTTATGTTATCTCTGCCACTCTAAAGGGAACCTGCACTTACTGTGTACAGTACTTCTTTTGAAAAAAAGTAAGAACTATCAGGCATTCATAATTGCATTACTTGCTTTTGGAATAGAGGAAATAAAAGAATTGTCCAAGTTTCACTTAAGGGTTATATAAGTCAGTGTGGACAATAGTGAGGGGGTTAAAGCAGTGAAGGTATCAAGCTCTAGAGCCTCTGTCAATCTTTGGAAGTGGTGTGAAACTCTTGGTACAAAACCATCACTCTGAATTGTCAAGTGAAGATTCAACCTTACAAGATATAGATGTATTGTAGCTGCCCTGAATTTGTGGAAGTTACTCAAATGTAATTGAGGACATGTAATTCTGAAAGATGTTCATGATGTGTATCTGTAGGTGCCTGAGTATCTCAAAGGTACAGAGCAAGGTTCAACCACTGGTGATCTCATTCATTCCCAGGTGAAAAAGCTGCTCCAGTGTTAAGAGCAGAGATTCATCTTTTTCAGAATTCTTTAAGAGTAGGTAGAGGACATTACATGCTTCATGGTGTAAAGTACCCCATGACATCCCAGTCTCCCTCTGCCTGAAATATTCTGTTAATATTAGGGAGGCTGAAGGACTAAAGGGGACCAAACTTTGGTCAGTGCTGAATCTTATGACAATTGATATTTAATCTGAGCATACGTGATCACAAATAAGGCTTGGAAAAAATCTACAAGTTGTCATCTTATCTATCTCCTAGGAAGACTCCTCTGAGATACCTAACCTGTTATAAATTCTTTTGCAAGCCCTCTCATGTTTACCAGTAACGAACATGGTTTCCAATAAACTGATTTAAATCTCTGTTATTAAAGTGTATGTCCATGACTCTCTTAACATTGAAAAACTGGCTTATTCGTGGCTTTTTTTCCATCAAATTTCACATGTTCAAGGACAGTTATAAAGTAACCCTACTTGGTTGATTTAGGGGTTTTTCCTCTAAACCTTTTTCATGTTTTGAAACTCCCCTCTTTATAATAGATAACAATTTTACTTTTAGACAAGCACATTTTGATTCCAATCTTATATTTGGAATTAAACCTTGGGAAATTATTAGTCACAGAAAAATATCCAAATGTATTTCTGTGTTCTTGTTGGAGGAATGAGAACATGCTGAGAACTGGGCAAGGGCCACAGGCAACAGCCAGTTGGGGCTCCTACCTGAGAAAGAAGGTGTCAGGCTTTGTTTAATACCTCTGTGATCATATTGTTAAATTCTTATAGTGACATTTGATAAAAAGAGCACAATCTAATGAGGGAAGCTTGACAGTGAATTCCTTAAAGACTAAAGATAAATGCTGCTATAACAATGAGACAAATGAAATTCTAGTGAAAAAGCTTCATTGAATAAGAAAAAATTACCCATGGTGAAAGTAGGACCAGTACCATCGGGGTTTCTCCTGCTATCTAAAAAAGAATCTTTTGTGGTGAAGTGTCATTACTGTCTGATAGTGCTGAAGAAAAGTAAAACAGGTCAGCAAAAACATAGAAGATAATAGAGAAAAGAAGCAACCAGATAGTTTTCTTAAAATTAAACAGCTCCAGAAAAAAAATTATTTTGATTTTTTTTCTGAATTATTGGGTGATGCAAATGCTGTTAATGTAACAAATTTTATCTTAATGCAGCATTTGGTGAATACATGAGGTCTTAATGAAATCTTCCAAATTGTATATTCTTTTGGATGCTAACACTTGAGCAGAATAAAAACCAAAAGAAATAATGAAAGACTTATAAAACACTTTAACTGCATTTTGTCTTTAGTAAAGAGAAGGATTGTTGATTTGAAAGTATTATGATACCTTATTTCTCTTTTATCCAGACAATTTCTTAATGCACACAGCTGTGATTATGTACTAACAAATAGCGGTCTCTTTGAGCATATTTAAAAATTCAGTTACACATCATTTTCTCTCTCCATCTAATTCCTCTTGCAGTCAATCACAGTCTTGCAGGGTCAAGACCTGCGAGTTAAAGTTGGGAACATTTAGAAACAATGACCCTAAATATAAAAATGCGAAAGAATAATGGCAGTCATCAGAGAGGTGTTTGAATACAAACTCTTTGGGCAGGGTTAACTTACCTAGATATTTGCCTTGAGCCACATAAGACTGTCTTGGCTTCAGCAGGGTGCTCCAGAAGGTTGCAGGTTTCCCACAGGCACTGTGCTATATTTTCTGGCACTGTGTGAATGTCTCAGATACCATAAATCATCAAAGTAGTGCTAAACATGAATGTTTAGGCAGTGGAATTGAGCCCTTTAATCTACAGCTAACATATTGATAAGTCTTCTTTGGCACTGTCAATGGTCTTTACTTCTGATGCGTTTCAGGAATGCTAGACAGCTTTCTTGTGTCCTGAAAAACATTTTTGTAACTCCTTGATTCTAACTAACAGTTGTAGGCATGAGGTGTGCAAATTTTACTCTTTCTCATCCAACTTGCCACAGTTTGTGCAGTATTTTATCATTACATCATAAAAAGAATATCTTATCATAAATCTGCCTTATTAGCTAAGTGACATTTCTTGCTAAAGTGAATTTTATTTATCTAATATTACAGCATGTTAAAAAGCAATATTGTAGGATATCTGTATAAATATTTACCAGTAAAAGGTGTACGTACATGATTTTAATATATCCATAATTTTATCAAGTAGGGGTTATTATTTGGAGGAGTAATGCTCAAAATAATATGCTTACACATATCCTTTATTCAAAGAAAAAACTAATTCATATTCATAGATGTGATATTTTCTTAGATGACATCATAAAAAGAACAGTAGTGGAAGCTATAAAAGATTATTATCTGAGAAGGCTCTTTGGGTGCATTGAGAACAGACTTGAGCTTCCTCCACCTTCCTTTTCTGCCTAAGATCTACTCATTAAAAATAAAATTGAACATACCAACCACACTGGCAAAGTGTTTATTGATGAGTAATATGTGAAATTCATGTCAGCAGTTATATTTTTAAAATATCTGCATTTTGTTTCTTATCTTCTTCTTCTTCTTTAAAAAATAAATTTAAAAAAAAAAAGTGTTTGAGAAATTTATTGCAGTATTCAAAGAAAAGCTCCTTATTGGGACTTATAGGGTGGGGAGGAGAGAAAGGCAAGAGGAGTTATAGGATGTGAAGATGTGGACATTATTAATTCTTTTACCACCAGCAACAATGACTGACAAAATTCATTCCAATATACTGTTTGATAACATTTTAAACTAATTCAGTCACGTAAGATGCATCATTGTAGAAAAGCAATAAGATTAATGTGACCAGGTGATTTTTTTATTGCTCATATTTTCCAGTGATTTCTTCCCACCTCACTTAGCTGGTCACATTTAACCAGCTATATGCCAGATTCTGGCTTTTTTCAAGCTGTAACAGTGTGAAAGTAATTTTCAAACTCTCTTAATAGAAAATAGTAGTACAGAAAAACAGGAGGATTCTGTGCCTCCTCAAAGCTAGCCAGCACTTTCAAGGTGTGGGGTTTTTTGCAATATCTTTTCATGAAGAGACCTAAAATGATTTGCCAGACAGATTATATTTATGTTATTTTTAGCAAATGCCTTTCACTGCACTGAAGAACCAGAGCTCCAATTAACACAAAGAAAAACCAATAAAGGTTGTCCTTTCAGGGATCATTAATTTAAAATAAATTAATCCTTAACCCATGAAATTTCCATTTAGTTTAATTTTTTTTGTATTATACCATTGTGAAGGTATTTCCATATAAATACATGTTGTAATAGAATCATGTATGAAATACCAATGGAAAAAATATCCATTGTGTTGTAGGTGCTGTACATAATACCACACGGAGAGTTAGTAGTATATGGCTAGATTAAATACAGGATAAAAACTGGGGGGAAAATAGATATTAATGACAAGGAAGAGAACTGAGCATTTTATTACAATATAATGTGGGCTGAGGAAAAAAAATTAAGACATCTTGCCAAATCAATGAAATAAAGAAAATTTGAACTGATTAATATGGTTGAGAGCCTTCAGGTAGAAGAAGGAAGAGAGCAGGAAAAGAAAAGATTGCTACATGAAGCAGTAAATTTAAAGGGAGACCACAGATCTCTGTAGTCTAAGTCCAGTCACAGATCTGATTCAGCTGCAAATTAACTCAGGGGGAAAACAGAGCAGGGCAACTGTGGAATTATCCTCAGTTCACATAAATTGATGCAAAAATATTGACTCCAACTGATACTAACTACACAATGCTATTTGAATATAAGGCCTCCAGGGTCTTTCTATATGGTACAGATATTTTATCTGCTGCTAGGCTTAGCAATTATCAGAATTTTTTCCCTCTTGTCACTTTTGACTTGTTTTGCAATCTCCCACCTTTCTGCTGACCTCAAAAATAGATATGGTGTAATCTTAAGTGCGGTATTTTGAGAAAATTGTAGATGAAATACTAACGAAATCTAAAAAAATTATCCATTGCTTTCACTTTCTCCAAGCTACACTTTATCCTCAGCTTTGCTGATACAAATGAGAAGGTGTGTGGTCAGACTTTGACAGAACAAGGAAATTAGAATAATGGAGCAATGTAAAGTAACTATTTCACTTCAGTAACTCGAGGTGTCAGTATGAGGATTTGTGACTACCGAACAACTCAAGAGAATTGAATGGTTACAAAGCTAAACATGGTTATACTGGAGATATAAAAAATATATCAGATATATCTGAGAGCTGAGAAAATGATGAGAAAAATATAAATTTAGGGTAGATAATTGAGAGAGATTTAATTTCTTTTAATTGTTTTTCATTAGGAAAGTAACTGTAGGTCAATGTTTTAGATGAATATTACAAAATTGTTCCTCTTTGACTGAAACATGAATGATCCATGAACATCAGGTTCATGGTCGTTTTTTGTGTAAGTTTTTGAGTAGTTTAGAGAGCTGCTGTTTAAATATGCATTTTAAGCAGGAACAAGTGTACTATTACCAGTTTTCAAGACATTTCAGTCAATATACTTTTTTTTTCCTTTGACACTTCTGTGCTTGTGGTATCTGGGATCAAGATGGCAGGCAGTTCAAAATATGAATTTCTAAACCTTTAAAAAATATTTTCACATAATTTTATTAAAGACAGATTTATTGCTGAACGAACTGGAATTTCTACTTTTTTTCAACCCCATTATTGCCACTGGCATCTTTTTGATTGTCATTTACCCAGCATGGCAAATACCAGCTCCCATCTTTCCAATATGCCAAAAACTTCCTCTCCCTTCCCCTGTTTCCTTTAGGAAGATATCTGGATTCTTTGAAATGGTGATATGCATATATATGGATGATCATAAAATGCTGTCACTTTATCCCCATGACCTTGTGATTCAAAAGACTAGAGAGCAGTGAAGTACCTATAAAAATGAGCCATCAGCAAAATGTTACTTAAATAGCTTTCCCCAAATTAAATCATTGAAAGGTGATGCAGAAATAAACATAGGCATGAAAAAAAATGCATTTTATATATTTCCTGAATAATCTATTCATGAGTTCAAACCTTCAGTCAGGGTTTAATTGATCAACATGTGCTGATTTTCTTTTAATAATAATTTAAAAATGTAATTGAAATTTGAAAATGTAACCCAAAATATTTTAACATACTCATATGCATAATTTTAAGACCTCTCAATGGAAAGTTAGTTTTTGTTAGTTTATGAGGTCCTTTATACAATTTTGGTTATGTCAGGGCTTTTTTAAGGAATCCTGATTTCAGACCATTGCATAGCATATTACCCCACTTTGATTATATGAGTCTGTCTGTGTTCTGGATTTCATTAGCTGCTATCAAACACATTTGAAAAAAAAGCATGAAAATTAAATATGTTTTACCTCTGAGCTTTGTAATAGAGAAAATAGTTAGAGCCAGTAGCATCTCCCCTGGATTTTAGGAGAATGGTACTACCCTGCCTTTCTCCGAGAGATTGCTGGTTACCTTCTGTCAGTGAGCAACTGTCTCACTGCAAAGCAGGAGCACGATCGCTTTTGTCTGTGATCAAGGCAATTATTTCTTAGAAAGTGGAATTTCTTCACAATGACTATGTACAAGAGCAAACGCAGAAACCAAAGATGTAAGTAAATTATAGCTTTTTTAATATTCTAACAGAGGAGGGAAAATAAGTCTCCAGTTTCATAGAAAACCATGTTTTACTTTATCCTGCTTTGCTTGAATTATACCAGGAAAACAGGAACAATATTCCATGCCAATCATCCCACTGTTTCTCTGTATAAGGTGCATGAAGGAGCTTTAAAATGAAAGGGGGGAAAAAAATAAAAGCTCACTTGTTACTATGGAAACCCTCAGAAAGTGATTGCTTGATGGCATCAACAAAGAAACAAAGATCAAATATAAGTTTAGTTCAGAAGATCCTCCTTTATTCAGGGCTTAATGTGTGGCTAGCTGTAACCTTTGATTTGATGAGGCTGACATGCTTTTCCCTGGTGGACTTTTTTGTGTGGTTATGAAGCCAGTGATAGCAGAACTTTAAGAGCATTTATATTATTTTCCTACATCACAACTTTCAGAATTAACTAGTTTACTAGCAGGGAGGGAAGAGAAGCTTGCATACATCTCTGCTGTGCATTTACCACACTCCAGCCATAAAAATTCACTGGCTTCTAAACACATGACTTTCCTGTCAAGCACCTCTTTGACTTTTTAAATTAATATGGTATCACATGGGGGAGTTTCAGTATCAATATTGCCTCCTCTGGAAGCTTATGGAACAGGTGACTGAGAGAAGTGCAAATGTACTGTGGGTCAGGTCATGAGGTATTTGTTGCTGTAAGAAAATCTAGTAAAAGGCCGAGTTATGAATGGAGAGCATGTCAGAAGCTGTGGAAAAAAGACATTCCTCTAAAAAAATGCCATATATACACTGTGTTTTTGGGGGAGAGAGCAGGAGGGGAGGAACATCAATTCAAAACCAGATAAATTTCAACTTCATTTGGACAGAAGCACTGTTAGGGTTCAGAGGGATATATACAGCTATAACACTCACCTCAGTTTCTGGTCCTTGTAGATTAATTAACATAGATGTCCTTCAGTTTATCTTGATCAAAAGGAATGGATGTGCTGAATGAGGAAAGTTTGGCAGGACAGGTCTCTGCTAAAATCTCTGCAACAGAAATCAATCATCTGCATCACATTCAACAAAATAAATTATCATAAATTTTGTTCCCATAGCAGCAATGAAAGAAAATTATTTATATACAGGCAAATTATAATTAATCTAGCTCTTTTTTGATGTATTAATTACTGTCATCATTATTATGTAAACCAGGAGCTCTTTCTATAACCAGCTGCATTCTTGCAATCTCTCCTGTCCAAGCCTGGTTATAGTGTACACTTTAAAAATTTATGCTAGGGTAGATGAGTTGTGAGGGTTTTTTGTTGCAAGGATACAGTAATTCATTAAAATAGCACAGAATGCTTCTAAGAATGCTTTTTTGAAGAGAATCTGGCTTTCACCCCTGCTGACCCCAAGGAAAACCCGTGATTTTTCCAGAGGCAAAAAAAAACAAACAATGAAAAATGATCAGAATTCACACTGTAATTACAAGGGTGGATGTTGCAATGTTTTCTGGTTTAAAACTGTTTATAATTTTAAGATCCAAATCTAGAAAATATCTCAATGTTACATACATATGATATAAATTACATATATAGGCATATATATTATACATATATAGGTACCAGTACTGTATGCATGGATGTTCATTAACACCTTAGCTAATTAGTAACTGCAAAAACCCTAACAAACAAACAAAAAATTGAGTAATTTTGATAGTGCTCCTGTTTATATAATTCAAAGGCTTTTTGAAGGATAGATTTCATCTAAGCCATTTTCATTCTGAAATATAAGGGATTACTGTAGCAGCTGCATTAAACAGTATCCAGGTACTACATTTTCTGTGCATTTCTGGTGCCTCTTAATAAGACATAAGAAAAGATGATGAGTATATAATTTCCAGTATGTGTGAGGTAAGCCTTGGGATCTGTATTTCCTCACTACCTCTCACTATCACCCTTAAACTTGTGGCATAAAATGAAAGGGAACTTTGTGGCTTTTCCCCATTCACTGAAATTCTGCTTCTGGATTTCAAACATTACTCAGAGCACTATAACCATACTTTACAATCTCCTTTTTAATGTTTGAAAAAAGATATAAATGCATTCTGTACTTAATTCAAAAGATGTCAGATTAGAGAGGATAGAAAACGTGATGCCGTTTTTGTAATGCAAAAAAGAAGTAATCTCCATATCCAATTTCTGTCTCAGTTACAAAACTGTTGCTAGAGGAATACATGAAAAAAATGTGTTTACCTACCTGTAAGAATGGGATGAAGGTTTTCTACACATATTTTCATCTACCTCATACATAAATCTTCTAAATTCTAAGCTAATCCTAATGTTTTTCTTTCATTGTAACTTTGATTTAGATTTTAGTAAAATGGCCCTTATATTAAATACTTAGCATATATTCTTTATTCCATAAACATTATTACTTATGAGAATTAAAATTAACTATCACAACTAACTGTAAAACTTGCCTTACTAAATAAAAAAATTTCAGATTAAGGCTGTTTCTGTTTGATTGCGTGTATCTACCTACAGACACATACACAGTCTCCATGCCTACATTGCTCTGCACAACCAGGTGATAGGATGCTTGATCCTTCAGGATGCTTGATTCGGGATGTTATCTAGGTCACAGGCTGGTTTCTCATTTCATTGTATGGATGTAATGACTGAGTGAGGGGAATCCATTGTAACCAGCGCAGTCTTGATAGTGGGTACTTTGAGTGGTAGGGCTTTTCTGAAATAAAAGGTTGGAATCTTAGACTGTCCTGCTTTGGGGCTGCTGGGGAGGATGGTCAGGAAAAGTATCTCAGTAGCTGGGTTTTCTGCACGGAGAGGCAGCGATCCACAGTCACACCTTCTAGAGATGCCATGCCTCCAGGCTTCCTCTCACAAAATGAACAACAGACATTCCATTTTTCACTGCAATCTTTCTTCTAGTCTTCATAGGAAGGCCATTACAGGAATCAAGGAAGGTTACTATCCCTGAAGAAAATAATATTGGAAAAAACCTACATCCTATAAAGCAGCTTTAAGAAATTCTCATTATTCTTATTTATTGGTGGTTTGTGTAGCTTCACAAGATAAATCACCACAACCTTGTGAAGGGCTCTGTATGAAAAGATGATCCTTAATATTTCTTTGGTCTAACACTGTAAATTTGACTCAGAAGAAATGTAAGAGGAGAAAAAGAGAGCAGTGGCTATTGCAGCAGGCAGAGATGTTTTGGGGAAGGTGCTCAGCAGCACCCAGGAGGAGATGGCAGAATGCTGCCAGAATGCTGAACTTTGGATTGGAAAGGCAAAGCAATGATGGAAAAATTAAGGAGAAAAAATAGAACTTATCTTTTGCTTTCTTCAACTTCTTGTTTTCAGTGTATTGTGGGACCTCTCACATGTCAGCAATGACACTCAGAGCGCAATGGCAGCTGAGGCAAAGATCATTTACTTTTGAATATTGGGAACCACTGATAAAGTCAACAGCTATCTTAAGTGCAGCCACAGATACTGTCCCTTTCCAAAGGAAACTTTCAACTTTCCAAGCTGAATTCCCAGTCTTGTCCATGACAATATGAGGAATCCTGTCAACATCAAATGTCCCTGAAATTGTGCTCCAAATGTACTAATGACTTCTGCCATGGCTTGATGACCATGTAATGTCCACAGGTGCTACCTGATATATGTTTTTGAAGAATCCTTGTCTTGCTGAAGAAAAAATTTTGTCTATACTGATAAAGATGAGAAATTCTGTGAAATTCCAGTTTGAAGGAGTGCTTTGTCCTATCTATTGCATTGCCTGATATATTTTCTTTTATTGATAAGATCCCTCTTGCAAATCTTTTTATAATGGATTTACTGTTTTTATCTTCATTGTCCCCCCCTTACAGATAGAATAATCACTCATAGGCTTAAAGAACTCGGCTGGCATCTTTTGAGTCATTTTATATTACAGTTTGATCAGCCTATGATTACTTCCATCTTCTTTTTGCCTCCTAGGGCAATAAAGAGGTCTCAGTACTGAGGCTGTTGCTGCTCAAAGATGTAAAAGAAAGCAGAAGCCTTTAATGTACTGTGTGCTAGGAGGTAAAGTGACTGGAAGACCAAATCTCATTGGGGAAAACAAGTGTAGTTACTGACCCAGATACATGTAAGAAAACTCTGCCTCTTTCCTTAAAACATCAGAGACCTAGACAACAAGGGAATATCTCTTCAGCATGGTATAGAGACAGCTTTCTTCATGTAAAGCTATCCTGGAATAGCCCCAGGACATTCCTGCTGCAGCATACCTTTTGAGGAAGTGAAGTTCATTGCAATTAAGTGCATCAGTAATATGGCTGAGCAAGAAGAAACATATGATCTGCAGGAATGCAAATATCTTTGAATATTCACATCACATGGATAAAATCTTTATACAAATAAAAAATACAATTGCTACTCCACAAGTCAGAGGCTGCAAGGTTAGAATAATTCTTCTTGTAACTTTGAAGGGAGAGCATGGTGAGCTGAGAGGGTTGGCTTATTTAAAATTATTCATGCTCATTATTCCAATGTTACTAAGCAGCAAAACTGAAGACATATGTCCCTGACTGAAGCATGTTGTGTAAATGAGCTACAATTTTTTCTTTGACACTTTTTCAAGTATCTGTGTAGACTTCTAAAGCAGACATGGGGTTTTTTCTGTTTCTAGACAGTACAAATAAATCAAAAATATTGAAAGAGAACTGTTTCAAAAATCTCTCAAAAATCTTTTGAGAGATTAGTAGTCTGACTGAACTCAACATGCACAACTTAGGCGATGCTTCCAACTGCTTGGCAGGAGTCTGCCTCAGGAACAAGAGTAGAATTTTTGTCCCTGTAGAGGAAATGCTGAAAGTGTAGAGAAAACCTTTACAAATCAAAAGCTTACAATCTGTCTTGAAAAGGGGAAAGGAATAAACAGTGTAGGTACAGATTCAGAAGTGACTTTAAAAGAATTGTCTGAGAGCAGAAGTCAGAACACCTGAAATGCAAGTAGAGAAGATAACAAAGGAATTCAGCCAGCCACTTCAGCTCTATGGAGGAGGTATCTGGGGCAGTAAAAAAGCCTAATAATACCTTTGATTTCATTAAAAGATTATGCTTTAATTGTTTGGAGGGGTTTCCTTGTTTTGCGTAATTTAATAGAAAAGTGGAAAATATACAATAATTCACCAAACAGAAAAATTGGAAAGCTAGGGACATCTCACAGAAATGTATCTGTTATTATTAAGGATATTAAAAAGATGAATATTAAAAAGTATGAAAATGTGCACATAATGTAAATGTGTGATTTGAAGTGCATTAGGGGAATTAGCAATGAATGTGCCATGCCATTGAATGTGTATGTTTGAAAGGTCATTGAAAACTAAGAACATACCAGAAATGTAACTGTATTGCTAGTTTTCATATACACATAAAATTCCAGCCTGCAAAGGCTGGAACCAAATACTGCTATGTTCATCAACAACAAAATTTCTCATTAGTGAAACAGCAGTTACTCTGTTGGTTGGTCTTCTATAAGGAATCAAATTTTAAAATTTCTATGACTGCACTCAAGCAGAGAGCAGACATCTGGGAAAAGTTTTTAAAACTGAGTTGTATTAAAATAAGAATCATTAGGTTGAAGATAATCATAGTCTGAAGTAATCTATATTGAAAGACAGCTCTGGTTGTTAACTTGAGCATAAAGAAGTCTGGTTATTAGAACCTAAATTTATATTACTGTACGCTGATTCATGATATAAATTTTCTGAGTGTAATCAGTCATAAAATACTAAAGGAATTTCCAATTTCTCCTCTCCATCACTTAGATTTTGAATACAGATTGCTCATCTATTTTCCAAAGTGTCTTTTAAAGAAGCACTATCAAGCTGATTGCAAAGGACATATCCAAATGCTAGAGTTTGTATGCAAGTCGAAAAGAGAATTTTTGTCATAAAATGTCTAAAACCTATAAAACTCTGGAAATCTTGAAGGAACTACAGTCTTCCTATATTAATAACTCTATACACTGCTGTAGAATTGCACCTACCTGCCTACTCAGAAAAAGGGGAAAAATCCTTGAGAGGTTCAGAACATAGAGAACCTGTTCTCATAAAGGAAAATCTGCTTTTGTTTATTTTCATATAAAGTTCTGATTCTTTTTTCTAAAAAGACTTTCATGACTGTGTATGTGAGCAGTAGAAGTCCTGATTTTAAGAACAAATTTGGTTTTTTGTTTGTTTGTTTGTTTTCATAGCTGACCCAATTTTTTCAAATTTCATTTAATTTACTTCCTCTGTAGGAGCAGCACAGGGAAGAAAACCTCCATCTGACCTCCAGTTCAGGTCTTAACATCAGAAAAAACCTCTGTCTCTGACTCTTTTCATAATCACGACAGGATCAAAATCCCAGTCTTTCTCAGAGATTCAACCTTTTTTTCAATAAATGACTGAAAGTTTTAGTACAAACAAAATATGAAAAATGAAAAAAATAAAGAACTTCACATTTCAGTGACATACCTCCAGCTTTCCATAAAACCAAGCACAGTGTGTGTCTAGTGACACCTGCAGAAGGGAAAAAAAAACATTAAGTTTTAATAAACATCTTTCAAGTACCTCAAAATATTATCCAAAATCTGATAAATCATTAAAGGTATATTTACTGGTTGTGAAGTATCAGCCAAGACCTAAATGATGCATGAAGTCTGTCATTTTTTTGCAGTTACATCTTTGAGATTCTTTGACAGTAAAATCCAGAAGCATTTCTGGAGGTTACTTTTGAAACATTCCCCCTCCTTCCTCCATGCACTTCCCCAAAGGACAGAGATCTCAGATACATTAAAATGACATTTCAATGAAGACTGTGATCACAAAAGACCAATATTTAGCCTCTAGCTCCTATCTAAGCATTCTGTGTTGCACTTTTACTTTTTAAAAGTTTATATTTTTGGCCATAAATTTCTCCTTTTCTCTGTTCCAGCTAATTAATTTTTCAATTATTAAGCATTCTGAAAAATAGGCTGCATTGTCAGTTTGTGTCATAGATTATGGTTATAGATTTTTCTGTCCCTGTCTGTAACTAATATAGCATCTCTTCCACGTTGTGCTTTCCAGAAGACAGCAGCTATTTCTAGAATCTACTTTAATTTCCCACAAAATAAAGTTTGCCAAGGGCTACTTCTCACACTAAATAAATAAATAAGGAATGCATATTGTATTTTAAGCCTTCTTTTGATCCTGGTGAGTTAGAAACTGCCTTAGAAATTCATCCATGTGTAATTTTTCAAATACAACACTCATTATTCTCCAAATTGCTGGTATCTGTCTTATTAATAGTGTCTGAAGACAATTCTATTGTTGATTATAGTTTACCTCCAGGTCTGTCATAAAGCTGAATCTAAGAGTGACCCTCTAGCCTCATTTTACTGCTTGTATTTAGGTGTTATTTACTTAGGACTCACTGAAAGTTTAGCACAGCTATTTACAACACTTTGATTTTGCTATATTTTTATTGTGTAACTGCAGGGCAACATGTCCTATCAGCACAGAGCTGCAAACTAATGCTAGAGAGGCTCAAAAATCAGCAGTAATCAAAAATTTTTATTTTGAAACTGGTCTTTCGATTTTCATTGAGTCATAGAATGGTTTGGGTTGGATGGGATCTTTAGGATCATCTGGTTCTGACCCACCCGCCCCCCTCCCCGTCCCAGGCAGGGACAACTTCCGCTAGACCAGATTGCTCAGAATCCCATTCAACCTGGCCTTGATCATCTTTCTTGAGGGGAAAATGTTCCTTTTAAACATGCAGGCCATAATTAAAAAAAAAAAAAAAAAAATCAGATAGAGAGTGGTAGGGTAAGGGAGGTACAACCCTGCTTGCTCTCAGTGGCTGAACTAAAAACCAAAGAAAATGTCAGTGGCTTAGTACCGGTCACCTGTAAAATAGGATGTCTGACCTGAGAAACAGAAATACATCTTATGATTTAATGTCAGATACTTGATTTGATGAGTATTCATTTGGTATAATTTTATATTTTCAATTAAGATATTTGTTAAGGATTAAGCCTTATAAAGATGGACTCATGCTGGTATGGATCTAGTTTTAACACACTTTTCCTAACTCCAATACTTGTTAAAACTAATAATTTTTTTCAGTCTTTAAGATATGTTTGTCTACAAATCACTTTCATGAGAGCAGAAAATCTGTTGAATTTTGGCATTGTCCTTACGTCTTTGGTACTCCAAGATCAGCTTTTTAGAAGGAATTTTCTAGAGTACCAGTCCCCAGTAATGTGTATTGTAACATATATAAGTAGTCTGGGATGTGCCACATGCTGCACTGCATTTGGAAGTGAAAAGCCAATAGTAGAAAATAAAGCATTTTTGTGAGCTAGGTTTAATAGTGAGCAGCCAGAGGCAGGCGATGAGTAGATAATGTGCCTTCTCTAACTTTGAAAGTAATCATGCAATGATTTGAATTTTTTTATATAATCTCAGATAAAAACCTTTCTGAGCACCTTTGCAGAAATTATTGTATATGTCAGAGATATCTTGAGTGAACCTTTAGCAAATCTTGACTGTAACACAAAAGCTGTTGTTAGCATGTCTGTTCAAAATAAGCATCTTAGGGTTTTTTTATATCTGTCAAAAAGAAAATATTTTGCTGCTATTCACACATATTTTGCTTATATGAAACAACCTCAAACAAGTGTAAAATTAATTATTTCTAATTTAAAAAGTATTAATATATGTGGTTTTATGAAGAATGTCCTATATGTGACAATAATCCCTTCTGCTATTAATTGAAAACTCTTTTTGTCCAGACTGATATTGCTGTAGCAATGCCAGGAATATTTTGAAAGTAAACACCTTTTATATTTCCTTTTTATTAGATGTTATTTAAGCAGGATATATCAAGAAATACTAGAAGGACAATATCTCATGAAATCCAGGGTCATTTGGATAGGCCTAACCATAAATGCTGCTTGAATTTCCCTACTGCAAATGTTTGAGCAGTCACTGTGAAATCTGATTTCATCCTTCTTCTTCCTAAAAATACATGTGCATGTACATTTGCATCTTTTTTTTTAACCTTTTCCTGAATGTATATACACATTTTTACATTAACTAAGACTGCTTATTATAATTCCATTTCAAAATATTTGAATGCACTACATAAAATCGGCTGATAATTATGTTGGAGAACACGTTTAAATTTAAACTTAAAACCTGCTTCCGCAGAATGTACTGTACGTATTCAAACAAAAGGGATCTGCTACAGAATTATCTTTGTTTTGCTAACTAGTCAGTTACTCTCCACAGACCCCCATTAGCTCAAATAAGCATCCTGAAGCATGTAAAGTGTCTAGTAAAAAAAAAAATTTTGCTTGCTAAAGAAGTTGTAAGTGTATAAAGAGAAATGCAGACCTATGGCTGGGGGGTGGGTAGAAAAAACCATAAATGTAATTTGCCCTTATTAAATGAAAAAAAAATGTTATTCTGTGAATAGTCAGGTTACATGTCAGTGATATGCATTAAAAGTCATGGCTGTCTGTAGAACTTGGGAGATGTATCAGAGACGAGAAGAGAGAAATGTTCAATGAACATTTTCCAACTAACCCCTGTTAAAAGTCCATTCAGCAACTGGGCTTTTACCAGCATTTTTTGCCTCTGAGCATCTCGTCCAAGCATTCTTTTAGTTTTATTGATTATGAAAATTTTGGTCATACAATACTGAGATCGATGGCAACCTTCACATTGACTGACATAACATTGAATCAAGGCTTTATTGCTTAGAAAAGAGTGACAATTATGTTGTCCTTCATACTGCAGTCACAGAAAACAGCCATATAACATGCCCTAGGAGTCTTTCCTCTGGGATTTAACTCGGATTTGAAAGAATGACTTACAAGTGAATGTCTTTTTATTCTGTTTCTTCAGCTGCTTTGTTGGAGCATCTGTTGAAACTGTCATTAAGGTGTCCATTCTACCACAATTTTCTGGTTTTTGGCTGAGAAAAATTAATACAAACACAAAGCCATTGAAGTTTGGAGTTATTAGAAATAAATGTTGCACCATCAAAATGTATTTTAGTCTTGCAAGGAATCTCATTTTCCTACCTGTGACTTTTTAAAGTACAAGTCTACTTTGTATGAAAACAATCTTCCAGTTTATTATTGTTCATATATGTAAGTATAAATACACGTCAAGCCAGAATTTAAACTCATTCCTAAAGTAGTTTCTCTACAGACTCTAGGTTAGGTAAGCACATCATTGTCTCACCCAACTCCATACTCAAGTCCTACTCTGTGGAGAGCAGAGTTTAGTAATGGATAAAAGTGAGGAGGTCACTGGAGGTCTTACACTCAAGGGTTTGGGATATGGGCAAGAAAGTAAATATGCCTTGTGCTCAAAAGCACACCTGGATCCTTTAATTTAAGCCATGTAACTTGTCTTGTCATGCACAGCAGCAAAAGACAAGTTGCATTTATATAGTTTGCAGTCAACTTTAATTACAAAAGAAAATTATCAAATTAGTCTATTGAGAAGCACCATTTTAGGCAATCCTTCGAAAACTATTAAGTCAGACTTTAAGAATGGACTCTACATGAGAGTCATAGGTTGTTGTTGGGTATTAACTGTGTCTTCAGAGATCTGTCTGCCAGTTTGGTCTCTCTTCACCCAGTAGAGGCAAAATAAATTGCATGACAGTTTTGTATGTCTAGTATCAGACAGACATGGGAAAACAGCAGAAAAAACTTGTGTATGTATTTTCGGTCTTTCATTTCTGAAAAGCCACCAGCCAAATCAGTTTAAAAATACATTTAGTAAAGGAAAAGAAATTTGAGGTTTTACTTTTAATAATGACATATTTGGCTGTGCTTCAAGCAAATGCAAATTAAGCAGCCAATCTATAAACCCTGTCATAAGTGTTTTTTTTTTAAGGGAAGTTATAATGCATTTGGAATACACTCACACTGCTCACCATTTTATTATAAATTTTCTAAATATAAATTACTCAGAAATATTAGGACATTAATATAATTTAACACTTCATATGACAGTCATTAACATGATGCTCTGGGCTCTAGAAAAAATAAGAAAAAAATGGTTTATGACAGAGTTTGTGTCTGTAATGAAGTTCAAAGGATTTAATACCATCCAGTCAAGGTGAAAATTTTAAAAAAGAATATTTAATGGCCTTTTGATGGAGAGCCAAATGGTACTCGTGATCTTTCCATTTAATGCTATCATGACAGTGTGTGATTGAAGGATTTGACCTATGAGGAACAAAAGTTGTAGAAACTAGAGAAATTCTTGTGATGTTCTTACTAACTAGTTAATAATAACACCAACAGTAATAATAAAGCTCACTGAAATGGTCTATAGAGAGGCACATGGTTGTAGGCTATATAAATATTGTCTGGTGCTGTGCTATCTGAGTTTGAATATAAACTCTTTATGATAAAAGTTCATGGTAGAACAAGCTTATTAAAGACCAAACTCAGAATCTCAGATCCTTCCCTTTCAATTGCATCATTCACAACTTTTCTACAACTCCAGTAGGGCACATATCTCAAATATGGTTTTATTTTACTCTCTTAGTAAAATACCTGTTTCTATTTATACTAGAAACCAACAACCACTTGTCACTTGAAAGCAACAATTTGTCAATTATTTTTTAAAAATTCTCCTGCATAATTAAATGTTATTTGAACTTTTATGCATTAATTTGCATTTCATAATCTGTCTCTTGAAATAAGCAAGCATGTGTAAGGAAAAGGAGAGAATGGTGAAAAAGTGAGAAAATGGAGCTCAGTTCCACACTGTACTGAAAGCACTGTGCTATTGTGGCCAGAAGATTGCGTTCTGGAGAAGTAACAGTTCCCTTCCTGACTCTGTAAAAATGAAGCTGAATTCAATCTTGGAAAAAGAATCAGCATCCCATTTTTCCTTGGAAGACGATCACACACTTGAAGCTTTATCAAGGTCCTCCCTGAAAGGATTTGAGATTAATATACACAGAGTGGTCTTTTTCTCTACTTGTAGGAAAAAAAATCACAAAATTGGAACAGCACAAATTGACTTAATGAAGGATTATAAATCCATATTCTGCTATGTTCCTTTTCAGCTAACAGCTCTGTCTGCAAAGGATTCTCTATTGGAAATATAGCTCAAGCAGCTGGAAACTCAGCAGGTTATATTGAACCCAGAAATACTAAAGATAGCTATATTTCCTATATGTCCTTCATCAAATTTAATTAATTTCCCCAGTGGGACAGTTTGAAAGCTACATCAGTAATCCAGGTGATTTGTAAGGCCTAGGAAAGCTGTACTCTGAAGGTATTTGTTAATTATGGACGATAACTTCATTAGTTTTTTTTTTCCTGATGTGCAATCAACCTGCTATTTGTCATGCCCTTAATTTTATGGCATGTTAAGCTGCTACATAGTTTTAAATAATGTGTTTCTAATTAATGCTCCTTGATTTCATCAACACACATGGGCTACTCCTTCTGGCACCCTTCTTTCTTTGAGTGCAACAATATTGTTCAGGTTTGGTACAAGCTTTTTTCTTTTTCATTGACACACAAATTCTAGCCTTACCTTGTAATACATAACTACTGAAAATGTCCTTAAATAAAAAATGAGACTGTAGTTCCATGACCAAAGACTAGCCAAGAATACAAGCCAGTCATACCTGTTTTATTTCCCCAGTTGTAGAAATTTATTTATCATGAAGATGGTTAGTTTGAACATTGATTCTTTCTAGTCAGGAAAACAAAGAGTAGAAGACAATAAGCTTGAGATGTTCCTCCATGAAAGAGTAATTATCTTGATGCATGTTTTACTCAAAACTAAATGCAATGTGGCCTTAGCCAGATCCCGCTTATGCTCATGTGCACTGAAGAAACACGTTTGTTCAAAAAATTTAAATTTCTTTTTAAATTATTGTCTTGGGTTGTGGTGCCAGGGGTGTGCATTCTATTTCATTTGTTAAAAGCGGTGGGGAGATGTTTTTCTTTGTCTCTTGTAACTCTGGGGGGAGAGGGGCGGATGCCTTCTGATAATGGGCCAACTGTTAAAACCAGGTGGGGCAGTGTTTGTTATCTCTTTCACCACCTGTCCTCCCTCCAGGGGGATATTCTCTGCTGATGGGCCATTAACACATCCTCAAACTATACCCTCCCCAAATCAGTACATCCACATTCCATCNAGCATAAAATCTCCACAGCTTATTGTGGGTGTACCCTGAAATCACAGAATCATAGAATGGTTTGGGTTAGAATGAACATTAAAGATGATCTAGTTTCAAACCCCTGCCATTGGCAGGGACACCTTCCATTACACCAGGTTGCTCAGAGCCCCATCCTACCTGGCCTTGAACTATTGCAGAGATGGGGCATCCAGAGCTTTTCTGGACACCTTGTTCCAGGGCCTCACCACCCTCACAGTAAAGAATTTCCTCATAACATCTAATCTAAACCTACTCTCTTGCAGTTTGAAGCCATTATACCTTGTCCCATCACTACAGGCCCTTTTAAAAAATCCCTCTCCAGCTTTCTTGCAGAATCCCTTCAGATACTAGAAGGACATAATTACACCATCCTTAAGCCATCTATTTTTCAAGCTGAAAAATCTCAATTGTCTTGGGATGCTAGAGTGCATGCTAGAGTGTTGGTCAGCACCAAGGCTGTTTAACAAACTGACACCTCGGAGGTTAGATGTAAATGAAGTTGGAGAAAAACCACAGCAGATTACTAAATTTTTTTTCCATATTTCCAGAGACTTTGTATGCATTTTTATACCATTTTAAAGGCAAAATGCATGGGGTTTATTAATTCAAAATAATATCAGAAATCTTCTTTTTGTTTTATACATCTTAAAAAGAGTGAATCTGCATATAGCTATATGTCCCCATGTTTTGTGGCTGATTTCTTTTCCAGTTTGTGCCATTTCTCGTCACACTGCCTGGCACAAAATCCTGTGAATGTATTAATCCCTCTGTATCAGAACTAAGCTGATTGCTAGCTGAGGCTTAGGAAGATAGTCCAATTGTAGCAGATATGTGCTGCCAGTATTTATCATCAGAATCCCCACAGAAGGTGATTCTTGTGGGCCATGTGTTTCCAGGCTAATGCAATTTTTCCCATAACCACCTGTGATAAACACACCCCATACAGAAGGAAAAAAACTCCTCTATTGGATCTCCAAGCAGATAAGCTCAGTTGCTCCTTCTGAACAAATATTCTCCTTGTCTGGAGCTCCACTGTAACTCTGAGAACAGAAGTTTTTCTGGGGCAAGTTGACAGCTTCTGTGGGGAGTTCATTTGAGGTAAAGAAGCCTCCATGTCAGGAGAAAAGTGTTTACCAGTTCTCTGGTGTTTACTGACAGGTGATCTGGGTCAGCTGTGAATTTAATCAGAGACAGTGTAGCAGCAGAGGCAAGGAATTTTCTATGCATCTGTCCTTGGGTTTGGAAGACTATTTGATTCCTCCTTTGAGAACCTCATTACACTATGAGGAAGTATGAGAAATGTATAAAGAGGAAAGATAAAGATGAGAAAGTAAGACCAATGCATCACTCCATAACTCAGGTGGGAGAGGGGGAAGTGTTGCTCTCAGTTCCCAGCTGGGAGTTGGCAGAGGCTCACATGTATCCCACACATCACAGGTTTCCTTTTCCAGGGAGCTCTGCCTTTAGTCAATGCAGTGTTGATGGCCTCAGAAGGTCCCTCTGGCTTACTTAATCCTACCAACAGATCCAAATTGTTTAGAAATAACATCATAATTATATTAGTCATACAATTTGACACCATCATGGGAATTAAACTATGGAAAGGCTTTTTCCTGTCTGTGCCGTACAAATGTTATTTCTGTGATCAAAAGGCACATATCTCATTTATCACAACAACTTGTGTTGAGAGATAAAAGTACAACATTTTTTAATTAATTACTATGTTACAAATTTGAAATCAGATATAAAAAAGTTTGACTAAGAAATTAACTGTGATGTGATAACTTTCTTCAAGTTACTTTCTTTAAAAGAGAGTGCCATCCTTTCCAGTTACAATAGTATTACAAAATCAAGTTTTCCTGAGGGCAGAATCTATCAATAGAATACTTTCACATGCTGTGAGAAATTTCTCCCAGTCAACATTTCATCCAGTAGATTGATTCTTCTTTTTCTCAGGAACATTATTGTGCAACTATGATGAATTCTTACCGCATTTTATTTCCTGTCTTAACATTGTATTAGAACAGTAAAAAGATACTGAAATCTACTTTTATGATGTTCTTTGCAAATGGAACTATTGAAGAAAGATACTGGACCAGGAATATGCTAAGTGACTCTTAAAGATTTGCAGTATATTTTTAATATATAAGCATAACAAACTTATATTATTCATAAAAAAATTCTTTCAATTTTTACCTTTTGTGGACTAATACAATTGAACTACAGTAGCAACAAGAGCTTTGTTCAATACAATGGCTAAAAGGCTGAATTCTGCCTTCTGAATTCTACATTACAACTTCTGCCATTGCCATAGCTAGTTTTGTGTTATCCTGAATACCTAGCCATTATGTTTTTTTAATGTTGTAGTAACAAATGACAGATTGGATCCTCCAAACATTATATTTATATTTTGTCATTAATTGCTGCTGTTAATGGGGAGCACTTGAATATGCAACCAATAATTACAAAAGAGAACTCACCGGTCAAAGCCTTTTATACAGACAACCTCAACAGTCCAAGTCTGTTGGCTTCTTCTTTCCCAAGAGATACTTTTTGGGCAATATGCTCAAAATTTTTAATAATAATTTCCCACAAAAAATCATCGGAGCACTTAGTTATTCCAGATTTACATATTTCCTTGATGATTTTATTGGTGATAGAAGAAGTTGAATGTTCACTTGATAAACCTGCTTTTAGAGAGACAAGAGATGGTCTGCCTACATCAATTTTGTTTTCTTTATATTGAATAAGAACCAGAGGTGGATATAATACTACTGCACTCATAGCTAGTGAAATGCATAACTATGCACAATAGCAGCTGCTAAGCATGAGAAAACTAATTCACATGTAAACATTATTAGAACAAAATTGGAAAAAAATATAAACAAGGTCCAGATAATGATTTAAACACCATTGTTGTTATGCACAAAGAAAAACGTGCAATTTTTGAATGTATGCATACAACTATTTTGAAATCTTACTATTTTCAGTAGAAACATGTTAAGGATTGCTATAATTATTCATTTATTGTCAGAAAAATTACAGGGAAATACATAAGCCCTGACATTTGTCTCATGAGAATATAAGTCATGTTTGTTTTTTCTCATGTCAGTGGTTTTATTTGAAGGATGCTAAAAGAAGATCAACTGGTAAATATGCTAAGTCACAGCACACAGGTCACCCATGCAGTCAGGAGGAACATGCCCAGAGCTCAGCCTAAGCATGCTGTGAGTGGGGCTGACAGGACTGGGTGCAGAGTGTGAAAAGGCAACATTTAGAAAAAAGTGACACAAGTCAAATGCAGCGTATTACTGATTACTAAGCTGCAAAATCAATGCTTTAACAACTGACAAATTAAAATTTTTTTTTGTGTATCAATGTTGCTGAGGCAATTTATCACAGCATGACGCTGTGTTGCCTATTCATAGCTCTTTTACTAGAGCAGTTAGATACAGTTCAATAATAAACATATATATGTATTTTAGTCCTGTCTTTGTTCCTGTGGGACAGGAATCTGTGATTGTTAACAGCTTCTTCTTGTTTACCTTTATGGAGTTTATTTAGAGCATATATGATAACTCATTCTATTTTTCTTTCTTCCTGATACATCACTTTGCTGCTGAGATGGCAGAAAGAGGTAATCGTTGGAGTGTATGGGTGTTATTACTCTTACTTTAGCACAGTACTCACAAATTTATTATTTTGGTAACACCACAAATATACAAAGTAGATAAAGGATAGTTTTATGTTCATGAAACATGATATTTTAGATCAGGTAAGACAAGGCTATTTTTGTCAAATTTATTAACCTGTATGTACAATAGGATGGATTAGTTTGCATTTGAAATGCCTTTCTCTTGGGTGTCTCTCTCTCTTCCCTCTACCATCACAGCCTTTAGACTGCTACCAAAATGGTGTTCTCCCTCTTTCTTGCCAGTTAAAGTAGTAATATTCTAAATTCTATGTCAATTTTTCACATCTTACACCTAGTTATCCTTTAGTTGATTACTGTTTCTTTAAGCAGAAGTATTAACACAAGAATAAATCCATAAACTTGATAAAAGCAAGGAACAGCAAAACTCTCTTAGCTAAATTTCAATTTCACAGGTACAAGCATTTTAGATATCAGGAATAAATGAAGAACCAGTTCTCTTCTTTTGAACTAATTCTGTTTCTAGTATAACTAAATGACATGCTCCACTGCCCACGCTTCCTATGCCAAATGGATTTTCTCTTCAGCTTTTACAGTTTTAATATCTGTGATTTCTCAAATGCACACCTATAATTTGGTATTTTTATTGCTTTCAGGGTGCCATTTGGGAAGACTCTTCCCTTTTCTTTGGTCACCATGCTAACAATTATTATCTAAGGTTACAGATGAAGTAAAAGGACGTTCAAGAGGGAATTTAGTGATGTTAAAAAGAGGAAAATAACTGCTGTCAGCAACAGGCTCGTGATTAGAAGGAAAGAGTAAGCTCATGGTTCCCTACTTTTCCTTTTTAATCACCTGCTCACAAGGCCTTCATTTTATTATCTTGTTTCTAATCTCTTTCAAAATTTCAGGAAGACTTACATGTGTGTCATAGGTTAAGATCCCTGAACAGCAATGAGCTTTTTTTCAGCAGCTTTTTTTCACAGAGGAAAGTTAACAAACCCTTACTTTATATCCTAGTTAAAATGGCAGAGAGTACAAAATGCAGATTCAAGAAATTATATCTATATGTAAAATTTAAAGACGCTGTATAAAAAGAGAAACTCCTCAATGTTAATTATTAAAGCCCTTATCCTAATGGCTATTTTCTTTCCAAAGTGTTTACAGATTTGACTTTTTTCCTAAAATGTATTCTTGGTTCAATCATAATTTCAAAAAATTAAATTCAAATAGCAGTAGTAATCTCATTTCATCTCACTGGAGTTAGTTAAAGCTGAAAGAAAGAAAGAAAAACTGGTCTCTTTCTCTCCATTTTTGTGGGAGAACCTAAAACCAAAAGCACTAAATATGTGAATACAGTCAAGTGCTTGGACATTTTTGTAGGAATAGAGTCATATGATACCTCTCACATATCCCAGAAATCTGAAGGGTAGTGCCATGTGGTTCAGAAATGGACAGCAGGAGTAACTTTATGTGTGTCCTTACTCCAGCTATGGCCTGCAAGCTGAACTAATACAGCATCCTTGGTTAGTCATCTTTTTCCCTATCCAGATTTTGATTATCCAGCTCCCACACGGCAGTGTAACCTCACTGCAGATACATCCCAGGGACACAAGTCATCTTGAGTCTTTCACAAACTGTTGTTGACTATGTCAGTGCTATCATACAGCAATGGGCATAAGAATCAATTTTATTTGTAATATTCAAATTTTTGACAATTATTCTTTTTCAGTTTCATGTGGAGCAATAGAATAAAGAAAAAGATGGAATGGTGGGGGGTGCTTTATAGAGGGCCTGTTTTTTTTCTAATGGCTTGGCAATTTGTCTTTTGGAGTAGTCAGCGTAGAAACGTGCATACCTGATAAATTAAATCATATGTCTGTTTTTCATTGCTCAGCAGGTGAAGCCATTGGGGCAAATAGGAACTATTGCACTGCTGAAAGTATTTGTAATTTTGACAAAGCTACAACCTGGTTGTAGAGCGAGAGCTTTGTTGTAAAAATTTAAAACAGCTCATTGTTTCATCTCTTGGTTTCAGATTGTAACTCAGGTATGGCCATGTTAGTAAAAGGAAGCTGCTGCTGTTGTTGATTTACTGGGTTTTCTACTGAACCCTGCCATGCAGTGACAATTTAAGTAAGTCAATATTTCAATTACCATTGGAGACACCTGTATGAAATGCTCATGGCTTTGTGGATACGCTGGCACTTCCCCAGTGTGCCACTGCCACTGTGCCAACACGTGTATCTGCTGGCTGAAGCAGACACCAGCCAAGACAGTGTCAGGAGCCCAAGGAATGGGTGGTGACTCCTGGATGAGGCTGCCAGGGGTCCATGTGATTTCAGTGTTTGCATGCCAAAAGGACTGTGGGGTACAAAAAGTGTCATCCCCAGCATGACAAGGAGGCACCATGTGCTTCAAGGTGGCACAATAAATATGTAACCTCATGGCCCAATATGACCTTCTTTCTGACAGTCATGGATGCAGCTACTTCCAGGGCAGCCTGTCAAACGTGTTTGGTCTTCAAAATATTGATTGCCTTCATGAAAGCTTAGCTTTTGTGTAGCTCACTAGAGAAATGACCAATTTTTCAGGAGTTATTGCATACAATGAGTCCTGTTCTTGGGAATAAAAAAGGAGGTCAAGGGCGCTGACATGTGCAGGTATGCATGTAGGAGAAAGAAGGGGAGAAAGAGATGAATTTTGAAAGTAAATAAAAACTGCACTCTTCTCAAAATACCAGTAGTTCTGTAGTTCTGGTTTTTTATTTGTTGTTTTGTTGGGGTTTGTTGTTGTTTGTTGTTTTGTTTTTTGTTTTGGTTTGGTTTTTTGTTTTGTTTTTTAAATGGCATATAAATTGATACCCAGATTAATGACTGAAAGAATTTTTTTTTTCAAAACCCAGTCTTTGGGCTATGCTACCTACTAGTTAGCAGAGCTATGTCTTCCCCATTGTATGTTTGACAGAACTGAGGATCTGTAACTTCCTACCTCTGTTGACAGTACAAGGATTTAACACCAAAAATTTCTTGTGTGGTTTGTTTTGGTTTATTTTTTGTGAAACAGTGAAATAATTTATTGAGTAATTTATTGAGTAAGCAAACATAAATATACCTAGTAAAAACAGAATAAAATATTTTATTATTTTATCCTAAATAATGTATATTTAACTAATATTAAACTTTAAAAATTGGTGCTGAGATGTATTTTCTAAGATATGTAAATGAAAATTGTACCTGACCTTTGAGCAGAGTCCTTTCATTGCTGTGATGTCAGTGACTGAACTACAGAAGTGACTACATGAGCAAAAGATCTGATTCACCTCTCTCCCAATGTCACCCTGTATCAGAATAAAGGTTCATACTTTTATTAGACCAGCAAAAGCAAACACTAATAAAATCTCCCACACTATTCTGCAGAGACTGCATTCTGTAAAACTGCAAAATTTTGCCAAATGCAGATATAAAATTTAAAATATTAATGTTTAAGCTATATTGGTACTTTAAGCATATTTACACATCTAACATGGTAGCTTTTCCAGTGTCTTCTGCTTTTTGTACTCCAATTGCTTTTTTATTTTTTCTTTCATTTTAAAAGAATTAAATAAAATTTAATTCCTTAATTCCTCGATTAGAAAAACTTGGAACCTGGTAGTCTGCATAAGCTACTATGCTAAATATGCATTTCCATATTCAAATGCTCTAGCAGTTAGCTCTCTTGACAATGCATGAAAAATACATTCAGGTATTTGCAAATGCAAGATTGCAAGCACGCACCATAAAACTTTGTTATACTGCTCTGTGAAAATCAAGACCTCAGTTTTGTCCTCAGAGTCCTAGGGGATGCCTGTGCCAGGCTAGATAATTTCTGCATCCACACTGCTGTGATACTCTGTCACACATGCCAGAATTTTTTTCACAGACTCGTTTGTGAGCTGCCTGAGAAGCACCCAGAGGTACGGAGAAAGGCAGAAGTAAAGCAGGATGCACCCTGTTTATGAACATTATCACACCTGAGTGGAATATTTATATTCTTAATGGGATGCTCTTATTTCACTTGCCCTCCTGCTCCCCACCCACTCTGCAGCAGGCTGTATGCCTGCCTGACAGCTGAAGCCTGTGCCAGCGACAGCACTAATCCCTGCCACTCCTGCCCTCACTCATTGCTCTGACATGGCAGCAATACCTTTTCACTTATGGCTGGCATCCTAGCAGACAAAAATGTGCTGTGCACCATCCATCATGATGTCCTTGTGAGCATGTGTCACCAGGGGTAGCATATCCTGAAAAACCTGCTGAACCTAAAACTGAGCCACTGTTATCTGCAAACGGGTTTTGTCTTCCTTTATGAAGGGATAGACCTTCATAAAGCAGCAGTGTCACTCATCCCCACAAACTGTGCATGTATCAGAGAAACAAAGCATAGGGATTTTAATTTAGAAAGTACAGCCAGACAGTAATTATTCTGTTGGCACATTTATTTTGCACATCTTGGACTGAGGGATTTACAGACTTTCCATATCTGAGCAGGATTTGAGGATATGTGATCTCTTAAATGAAGTAAGTTTTGGGCACTGTTTTAATTTAGGAGAGGTGTCACATACTGAATCAATTATTTAAATGTAAGTAAAGCAAACATGGACCTTTCTCTGTTACTTACTGCAAACAGAATAAGAGTTAGAACAGATTCTATTTCCATACCACTTTAAATGAAAAACTGTAAGAAAACACAAATAGACTCCAAACTGTATTGCATTCCTCACACATCAGAACTTGGGGATACCTTGAAATGAGCACTAGATTTCTGGTGGGTAACTGATACCTCCTCTTGGCCCAATCCTCTTGTATGAGCTGAAGCTAAAAAGCTCAGCCTTTTGAACTCTTTAAAGTGTGGGGGGAAATAAGGCTTTTGAGGGATAAAACCGAAATAAAGAGCATAATTTCCATCAAAAAATGGTTAGTTGTCATTAAAGGGTTAATTTTCTATTGATCCTGGAGCCTTTGTAGTAGTGACTCAGTACTCCAGTGAATGGCATAAAATGAAGTAATGAATGAAGAAATGTACTACAACTTATTGTTTCCCAATGTTATTTTATGTCTTTGTGGATCTCTGTATAAGAGGAGAGTGAGTTGAGGATGGGAGGCAGCTGTTGCTAGAACAGCAATGCAGTCCTGCATGGGCCAGACTGACTGCACTGTACAGATAATACAGTGTGCTCTGTATAATTATTATATATACATTTTCCATAGACACAGGTGCAAGTATCTCACAATCCAATAGAATTTCCCATTGTCAGTTTTGGAACATGTCCATTACAGGCCACAGTACCCTGAATCCCTGGGAGGGTTTATTGCTGGATGAACATTTTCCTTTTTTCTAAAACTAACCAGCTTGAGTTGACAGTGATAACATGAATGAGCAAGAGGCAAATGTAAAATTTGAAAACCTTCCCTCTTCTTACTGGAATTTACCAACTCCAAGTCAGTAAGTTAAAAACAAAAACAAACAAACAATGAAAAAGACTTATTGTTCAGATTATTAAAAAAATATATGATTGAGTAGTGAAAAGTAACAATGCTGACCTAAACCTGATTTTATTGCAGACTTGAGGGGAAGGTTACACTCACCAACATGAAGAACTTAAGCTCTTATCCAAAGTTGTATCCTCTCTTTCATCAGCACTGCTTTTCCATTCTGACCTTACTGCTTGGAAAATAAGTAAAAATATTTTTAAGTATAGAATTCTAAATTCTTTTAAGATTCATAAGTAGTGTCTGTCAACATGAAAAGGTTGTAAGATTGGGATTACAGCAGATCACAGGTTAGCACAGCTGGTTGTAGGCTGTTCTATACAATATAAATCAGACCAGCATAAATATTTTTAAAGGTTTAGTTGTATCTTTGGCTCTGCTTGCAAGTAAAAAAAAAATCATGACAGCAGTTAACAGCAGTGTCTGATAAGGAGTTGAACATGAGGAAGCAAGAGATTAGTAGACAGTATGCTGAAGTGTTATGTTGAATCACATTCATTTTTATTCGAGAGATTGTTCAGCCCATTGTTTTCTTCTGGCCGTTCTGTTTATTGTAACATAAGATTTAGGGATCTTATTTACTCTTAAAATGAATTAAAATAGCAATGCTAAAGCTTAAAAAATCTGCCTGCGTCTTTCATGTCTCCTTATACTCCCTTCCTCATTTTAAATGACAAGCATGAGATTAGTGGTTTATGCAGTATGTCCAGAAGATTAATGTTTCCAGGTGATCTTAGAGAGCTGTTTCATTTTGAACAGCCACCAGAATTTCTTATTGCATAGAGTAGGAAAACAAAAACCAAACCAAACCAAACCAAACCAAACCAAAAAACCCCCAACCAACCAACCAACCAACCGTTGCGTTGCGTATCTGGTTCTGGCCCAGCTTGGGCTCCTGCTGCACTTAGGTACGCCACTATGATACTTGTTGGTGGGGTCTTGGTTCACAGGCAGTTTGGCTTACACTGTCATGGCTGTGGTAAAAAGAGGGATCTCTCCCAGACTTTCAGAAAATAAAGGTTTTATTTGGGGGGGTCAGGGGATCCCCCAGCCTCAGGTAGGTGCTCCAGAGAGACCCCGAACCTCGGGCTGCAGGGCGTTTTTGTTCAGGACAGTTCAAGGGGTGGATACAAAACATACAAACCAATAAAACAATCTAAACAATACATGCCAACTAAGTTACTTAAGTTTTATCAAATCCAAAACAGGTTTGGGAGTGATCTCAGGAGATTTCGCCAACCAGTGGCCAAAGTTCTTGGACTTTAATAAAGATAAAGATAAAATTCTTAAAATATCTTAAATATCTTAAATAAATTAAAAAAAATATTTTTTAAATAAATTTAAAAAAAATATCTTCAGATAAAATTCTGTGATGGACAGAAAGAACAACTATACATAAAACAGAAATGGGACAGGGAAAAGAACCAATAGAGAAGAGTCTCCAGGCAGAGACTCAGGTTGTCTTAGAAACCCTTATCATACTATGATAAGAATACATTCTAGGGCAAGAGGCCCTTTCAAGGTGTTTAAGCTACACTAAACTTACAATATAAAAAAACCTATACTATATTCATAACTAAAAATTATAAAACATTTCTTGCAAACCCATAACCAACCAACCAAAAACTACCACAAGAACAAAAAAAAAACCAACAACAACAAAAAACAAAACAAAACAAAAAACAAACAAACAAACAACAAAAAACAAAAACATCTAACCATCTAAAAGCTGCTTGTACTGAGATATGAGATAGATCCTTGGCACCTTTCTTTAGCAATAATGCCAGATAAGAATTTCAGATTTGGTATTTCTGAGACTGAGGAGTGTTTTCTTTTCTATATAAAAGCAATTGGTTCCAGCATCCACTTCAACACAATAATTTAACTCTAGATTCAGGAATTAAATATTCCTTAGTGTTCCTTTGTAATCTTCGATTTTCAGAAACCGTGTGATAAAGGTGATATGCAAAACTTGGCAAAAAAATTTCCAGGTGAAAAAAATACATGCTTCTATTGCAAATGTTTTCACACACAAGTATACACATACAAATATATAAAGAAAAAGGAAAATGCAGGAACTTTGGGCAGGGGTTTGCAATGTGGGTGAAAATTTGATTGGGGATGAGGCTTGTGCATGTTTTCATTTCATCATGAATGGTTGCAGAAGAAATGCTATGGCTTCCAGTGAGAGCCAATGCAAAAATAAGGATTCTGAACTCCTTACAGGAATCTAATACAAGTCCAAAATGCCATCAAGGAATGTCCAACTGGGGTTCACTACCTTGTGTAGCTTTAGGTATTTCTTATCCCAACTGAAGTAAAGATTAGTTTTCAAAGCTGTTTTATAAACATCTGTGATGTGTATTTATGTGAAGCTTGCTCAAAATGATCACATTCTGAAAAAAAAAAATTGGAAGTCTCATGGTCCCACAGATTTCTGGGGAGAAAAATTAACTCAGAGTGAAAGAGTTCTTGGTTCCTATGATTTCTGAGCCAAATTACATATTTGCTTTGTGGGTAATAAAAATAGATAGTTTTATGGCAAAGCTGGCTTAGACAGAAAATGTTACTAGGAAGCATAGAAAAACATGAACCCAATTAACATAAGTGGTAGTAAATGTTCAATGGGAGCTTCACTAGCACCGTGTACTAATATGCATGATAATTATACCTTTTCTTCTTTAAAATTCAACTGAAATATGTCATGCAGTCCTTTTGGTAATACTTTTGATATTGAGATGATTTAATGAGGTTCAAAATAATTATTTCATGTCATAATAGAATTTTTAGTAAGCTATTACATTTTTTTTCCTGTAATTGATTCTTTATATATGCAAATTTATGTCATTGATATATGTCGTAACTTAAACTATTTTTGAGAGAACCTCTGAAGTAGCATGTGAAGTATATTTGCATGCAAACCCAAATGTAGAAATGCAAAAGTAAACATCAAAAATCCAATAAAATGCACGGAGAAGGATGATGTTTTATGTTTCAAGAAAGGGTTTCTGACATGACTTTTATGTTTTTTGTTATTACTGACGAGTGAAATAAATAGTATTTGAAAAAGAGTTTGAGGCGGTGAAGAGTAAGGCCAAAACAAAGCTCACTTTTTGTTGAGAAACAGTTTTTCATTACAAAAATGCACCAATATGTAACATCAGCAAGAACAGAGTAATAGGACATTTATGTAGTCAGCAAGAGTATTTGAAATTGTAGTGATTTCCGGTTCCAGTTCCTAACAGTATGGTACTGACAAAATCAGTATGGGAAGAAAGATATAACATCATGCTTTAGGACTTTAAGTAATCCTAAACTGCTAAGTATTTTAGAAGGAGAATCATGCTGAGATGATAAGAGAATGGAGGGAAAATAATCTTATTTCTACCTAGTTCATGGTTCTTGTGTCTCTTTCCAAAGCATCTGGGGCTGCTGAAGGCGGAAAATTACAGTATATATCAACTATTAATCTGACAAGACATAGCATTTTCTCTATTCCTATCAACTCTTCTATTTTCCTTGCAGGAATGCCACAGAGATACAAATAATACAAGAGTGCATATCATTAATTTTGAAGATTTTTGGTATCTGCAATTTTTAAATGCCTTGCTTTTGCAATAGACTTCTGTATTTTTGGAGTCTGGTTGCCAAATGGAATTCACTGGGTAACTTCAAAAGCTGCCAATGAAACAGAGTTAGAATCTAAGCATTGCTGTTAAGGAAATATTGGATTTGGCATAGCTTTTTTTGTATATCACCCCCACAATAAAATTTTATTCCATGTGCCAAACTCCAATGGAATTATCTCCACTTCTGATCTTATTTTATTCAACACAGCCACGGCATTTTAATAAAAATGGTTTACATTAGTGAGTTAGTGAGACCATTTTTCTTTATGTTACTACTATATTATTTTATAATACTAGAACTACAATAGCATTAAGGTAATATTTATAGTTTTTCATGATAAGGTATGAGTGAATTCTGTAGCTTTCCATCATATGATTTACAAAGACAAAAATTTCAGGACTGTATTATGTGGTATATTGGATAGAAGGAAATTTTTTTTCTCAATGATGGTGGTGAAGCACTGCACAGGTTGCCCAGCAAGGCTGTGGATGTCCCACTACTGGAAGTGTTCAAAACTAGCTTGAACAAGATTTTGAGCAACTGGATCTACTGAAAGACGTCCTTTCCCATGTCAGGAGAGTTGGACTACTTGATATCTAAAGCTCCCTTCTAACACACATTATTCTATAATTCTATGAGTCTATCACATGGGGCACGAGTTTTCATAAAGCTGACACTGGAAAAACTACTATATCTCAAAGAAAATGCTAGAAGACATGCTATTCAATTCCAGAGTGAACCTGGAGCTTGAAAAGATCCTCCTCTATAGATGTCTAAATCCACAAAACCTAGAAAATGAGAATCATGAGCAGAAAGAGAGTATATGGAAAGGAGAATTGAACACCTGAAATTAGTTGAGTAATTGTTTTGGGGCAATAGGTTTTTTCAAGTGATGTGGGAGCAACAGGAAAGCCTGCATCTTAGATCATCTGACAAGCCAAGAACGGTGAAGATTAGAGGAAAGATTTCAGGTCAGAGAATGAGGGCAAAACCAGACATATTTTGGAGAGGAATATTATTGGAAAGTAGTGGAAGTGCATTTGGGGCTGCAAAGATCCATTTCTGTCTCCCCCACCAGCTTCCCTGATCAGTGAACACCATTGTGTTCAAGTGAAATCCATGATTTCTCTCTGATTTGCTGTGACCTGGATGAAAGCCTCTAGCCTGTGGGAATACCCTCAAGGACAGACCTCAACTTGAAGGTTTTGAAGAAAGTCCAGGGTGTCAAATTTACCTACCCCTCAGTGATGAGTGTAATGTCAGTCCCAGTCAGCCTTTCAGAGAGACACAGTGCCCTCACACCTAACATCACTTTGAAGGTGTCCATCAATATTTTCTGCCTCAAACCATCACCTACTGCCTCTGTTCTCTGGTTCTGGGGTTGCTGAAACCTCCTGCCCAAACCAAGAAAGGCCTCAGGCTGCAATATGCAGAATGACATGTGCATTGCAAAGTATTTCTCTGGAAGCCACTCTGCCTGTGACAACCAGAGAGCCTTGGCTACATTTACTTTGCAAGAGTATGAGAAAATGCATTTCACATTTAAGCAAATTTTGTTTTAATGTTCAATAAATATGATTAACAAGAATGTTGTTAATTTTTTGCAAAATGTTGTTATTGTGATGGCTATTTTAGGAAATAAAATTTTCTTCGTATTTGAGTTAATAAAGTTGACCATCTGCAGAAGAAATAGTGAGTAAGACAAAAGGATTGGGGCAATGGGGATTTTGAACTCTTGTATACTACAGATTTCAATTGTCATGAAAAACTATTGCTAGGAGCATGAAGTTAACATCAGTAAGAGAATCACATGGAAGGCCATGGGGTAGGGAAAGTAGCCAAGTATTAGAAGAGAAAAAGAAAAAAAAATGTAGTCTGAGGACAAGTTGAAAATTACCAAGGTTCAGGGCATGTTCCCAAGAATAAATCATATTGAAATCTGAAAGAAGTAGATGGGGGACTTTCATACTCTATCCCCACTACACTGTTTAATGTTTCTGCTTGGGGCTAATTGCAGTGCTGAGAAATTCAGACATCTAGTCAACATGAAGCTTTGTCTGAGTCTCATGATAATAACTATCTTTTGTTATCAGAGAAAACAGCAGCAGAGAGTTAGTTGGCTGCTGCCTTGTAATGATTGTGGTTGATCTGGAAGAAGACAGATGCTCTATTTTTTATTTGTAAACAGTGTCTTTATTGTGATCAAGAAAAAGCAAAGGCAATCCTTGCACTCCTCACTGTCTGGGAAAAAAAAATGCTGTTAATCAAGGACTCATTCTGTTTCCCATTAACAACATCAGTGAGAAGGTAAAAGTGCAAGCAGGGCTTGCAATCATATGAGAGTCCTTGCTTGAACTCTTTTTGTTGATTTGTTTTCTTGTTGGCTAAGCTTACAGTAAAACTGTTTCTTTTTTCCTGAAGATAGCAGAAAGTTCCTGACGTACTTTTCCATTGCTTTCTTTTACACTCATGGCAACATTAATCTTCCAGTTTCCATAATTTACCAGTCCATGTGTTTAACAAGTATCTGGTAGGTAGAAATCTTTTTGTTTCTCTGAGTGAGAAACAGAAGTTGCAAGCCTGATTAAATTAAAAGGATCTTATTACAGGAAGATTATACTTGCCTGCATGTATAGTTTGGCTCTATATGGGGTGAAACACACATGTGACAGTCAGCTTCATGGCTGCCATGGCACAAACCAGGCTGTGTTTCCACACAGTTAACACCCAAACCCCCACAGCTTTTAGAAGCTGCTTTGCAGATAAGTGGCTATGGCCACAGCCACACAGTCCCTTTAAAGCTGAACCTGATTCTCTTGCACATGCAAGTGTAGAACTTTCTGCAGAGGAATGCACAAGCCTGTGCTGAGGAGGAGCAGTGGGTAGGATTGTCAGCAACAGGGATGCTCTCCTTCCCATAGGAATCCCTTCACAAGGCTTGCCATATTCTCTGTGGTGTTCCTTCCCCTGCAGCCCAGTACCCCAGGGTGACTCCTGCCACATGACAGTAATTCCTCTGCAGAGATTCCAGCACCAGAAGAGAAGCAGTTTGTAGGGACTTGGCCACAGATTCTTCAATCAAAGTGGAGTCCTTGGACATTCAGTTAAAGGGCACAAATAAGCATTCTCCCCTTCCCCTGGCAGAAGTGATGCCTCTCCCTAGTCATGGACATGGATCACTGCTGCTGGCAACCAATAGGGCCAGGAAGTTTGGGCCAGATTGTGGTGTTACTTAGGGTGGGAAGTGCAGGGATGGCAACAAACAGACAAAAACCAAGGCAGACCAATGATCCCCCTCAGCTATGAAGTACATTGGCATCCATTCTGGAGCTGGGAGACTGCTGTCTCCAGGGTTCTGAAGGATGTGATGTGCATATAGACAGGACAGGATTTCCCCTTTTAGCTCTTGCCTGTCCTCACACCAACCCAATTCCCTGGGGAACAGAAAAAAAATTCCTGCAAGACAACTCCTGACACTTTTGCTACTGAATGGTTTTAAGAATGATAGCTTATATAATCCTATAGCCTCATTTCATTTTAGCAGTATTTAATGAAAGAAGAAATGGTTGAACAAAGCAATTTCATATACTATTCAACAAGCAGCTCTTTCTGTATGAAGCATTAACAATAGCTGTCATCTTTGTACAAAAAAAGGCTTCCAATTACTTCAGTGCTAAGAGAAAATCCAAATACTGAGAGCCCCACAAGAATTTTTAATACCATTATGGAAAAGGAAAAGGTGTGACCCAGAGCTCCATTTAATATTTTACTAGCCTTGAGAATTAATTTGAGCTTGTATTCAGTTTTCTAGAAAGGTTCATCTTTACAGATGTGCAATTTGGACACAGAATGGAAGAGAACAGGGAGCTGTCCTTTCCTCTCTGCTTTTTTCACATGCTGAAGATGGGGGAAAGGAAGGCGATTAAATGTAATCAATGGAACATATAAAGTAAAAAAGTAAGTTTATTATATAAATAAAATGTCATATGACTTTGTTAAAATTTCTTTATCAGACAGTAGGAAAATTTGTAAGACTAGTAGATGGAAGGGTATAAAAGAAAGATAGATTAGCTTTAGCTTTGCTAGTGTACAGTCATGCTATAAACCATATGGCTACAGGCTTTCTCTAAATTGCATCTACCTCTTCGTCTTTGTCTTCTATCCCATATACTTTTTGTCATCTGAAAGAGGAGAATATGCATCCTGCTCTCTCTCTATCAGTATCTCCCTCTGTATATACATAGTACATTCACTGTGTGAATTCCTTCTTATATGCTGATTTAAATTACCATCACTTCCATTAAATGTTTGTCTAAAGCATAGCTGGTCTGGAAATACACAATAATACACTTTTTTAAACCAAAAATTAAGCCAAATAAGTGTAGAATTGTTCAAAGAATATCTCCATTTCTGTAACTATTCACAAGAATGTGTGGATGAACACATGATGAAACACGTTAGAAAATGAGCTTTTGAGTTTTTACTTGATGTTTTCTTAGCTCCAGGTTTTGGTTTCCATTTTTTCTGACATGGAGCCCATGCTCAGAGGTCACATCCTTAATATTAAATTACAGGTATTAATTCTAGGTACATGGATCTGTTCTCTTTCACTGAGTGAAATGCCTGCAGTGGCCTCTAGGTCATGGCCATCCTCTGCCTGTATCTGGAAATTGCATGGGACAGTACTTGTAAACTGTGGCTAAAATTAATGCAAAGAAACAATTTAACAATTTAATAGGACAGATAAAAGAGCACTAGTACCTTGAAAAGACTCTATTTAATTTTATAGGTTAGATGTAGCCTGAGACACAGGCTCTGGATTGGCAGCAGAAAGCCTTAAAATCCATTTTTCATGAATTGAGTTAGTACCTGTTGAAGCTTCTTGTTTATGTATTTTTTCTTTTAACTAAAATGATTTTTGTTTTGTTTTGGTTTTGTTTTTTTTTTTCTTTTAGATAACACTTTTTAAAGAATCTGAAGGGCAGGGATACTAAGAAATACTGAAATACTTCTAGGGTATGAATGCTCTTTAGGTATCATTACTTGCACTTACAAGGCTTGTTTAAAATCAGTTGCTGTCTTCAGGACCAGATTACCAGGGAATCTGTGAGCAAAGCACAAGGATTAGCAGATACTGCCTCTCCAAAAATGGGATGTTCATGTCTGGAGGAGGTAGGCAGTCAATGGTAGGAAACAGTGATAGGAGAAATATGAATCACGCTGTGTTGAGTTGTCTTTTCAGAAAATTTTATGTAGCCACTGAATACGAGTGCCCTTCTAAAATGGTAATCATGCTCTTTCTTTATTTATTTTTATGTTTTGTCATTGATCACTAGGCATTTTCAGTATAATTACAGATAAAAATACCATGCTCAAAATCAGATCTATTCTGCTGATGACACACAACCTTGAATGAAATCTAAATCTCAGTCTTTGACTAAGCTCTGCCACAATAACAGGAAAGTATAGAACTAAAAATGGATGTCTTTTGATAAAGAAAGTAATTTCATTTGATTCTGAAAGCACATAAAACCAGGATACTGCATTACATTGTTTTCTGCATATTCACTTTTATATTCATAATGTTTCCATAGTATTTTGAATTTCAGTGATGAATTTATCTTGGTATTGATATCAAAATGAACATTTCTAATATAGGAGCAGAGAAAATAATGTGAGTCCCTGGGCTGCTCCATTTGCACATACAATCATAGAATCATAGAATGGTTTGGGTTGGAATGGACCTTAAAGACCATCTAGTTCAAACCTCCTTGCCATGGGCAGGGACGCCTTGCACCAGACCAGGCTGTTTATAGTCCCATCCTACCTACTCTTGAACACTTGCAGAGATGAGGCATCCACATGTTACCTGGGCAACCTGTTGCAGAGTTTCACCACCCTCACAGCAAAGAATTTCTTCCTAATGTCTAATCAAACCCTTCTCTCAATTTGAAGCCATTATACCTTGTCCCATCATTACAGACCCCAATAAAAATCCCCTCTTCACTTTTCCTGTAGGCGCCCTGCAGGCTTCTGAAAGGTCTCTCTGAAGTCTTCTCTTTTCCAGGCTGAACAGCTCCAACTCTCTCAGCCTGTCTTCATAGAGGAGGTGCTCCATCCCTCTGATTATTTTGGTGCCCCTCCCCCCAGACTTACTTAAAAAGACCCACATCCTTATGCTGGGAACCTCAGAGCTGGACACAGTACTCTGAGAGCAGAGCAGAGAGGCAGAATCTCCTCCCTTGCCCTGGTGGCCACACTGCTTTTGATGCAGCTCAGGTTATAGCTGGCTTTCTGGGCTGCAAGCACACATTACCAGGTCACATCAGCTTCTCATCTTCACCCACAAATCCTGTTCTCAGTCTGTTCTCCACTCAGCCTGTGTTAGTGCTTGGGATTACCCAGACCCAGGTGTAGGATCTTGAATTTGGTCTTGTTGAACTTAATAAGGTTCACACAAGTCCACTTCTCATGCCTGTTAAGGTCTCTAGATGGCATCCCTTGCCTCCAGTGTCCACACAGCTTGGTGTCATTGGCAAACCTGTTGAGGGTGCACTCAATACCACTGTCTGTGCTGCAAGAAAGATGTTAAATACACCAGTCCCAGTACTGATCCCCAAGGAATGCCACTCCTCAGTGGTTGTCAGTAGAAATCTACCCATTTAATGCATTTTTGAGTGTGACCATGAGCTATTTCTTTATCCACCAGGTGCCAATTCATCAAATCCATCCCTCTCCAGAAGCAATGTGAATGTCTGTGTCCCTTTTGAAGTTGTCTGGTACATATTCATGTACAAGTGCAGTAGCTAAATTGACAGCATAAGGAGTGGTATGTTTCTGCATTCCTTGAGGTGGAATCATTAGCACAGGTAAATCTCTGTGCTGACAGCAAATTTATTTGACACAGAGTTTATGATCTAGTAGATGTAAGTGTCTGCTGTGAAACCAATGATGGATGAAGGAAGAGAACAACTTATCTCACAAGATTTCCAGTTGGGATAGAAATAATCTATCTCGCGAAATGTTGACAAGTTCACTTCTAATCTTAGTTAGAAAATTGAGGCTGGAAGAGATAGTGCTGAAAAAATAATGGGGTGAAAATCTGTTCTAACTTTTCAGAGCATTTCCTACATCCATTCTTAACTTGCTACAAAGTGCTTAGGGAGTTGCAGACCTATTCAATCACTTTCATATTAACAGAAAAGCTCCACATGCACAGCTTTTCTATGAACCATTTCCTGCGCTAAAGAGAATTTTGGGCTATTTCTATCTGTATAAAGCAGTTCACTGTTTAGAGATTTATTTAAATGTGAGGGAATCTTAACTGATTCTAAACAGCTTTGCCACTGTGCCTCTCACAGTGTCACCTTTCTGACATTTTTGATTGAAATAAAGAGAACACATAACCAACAGCCCTTAGCCTTCTGCACTAATCACCTTTTTTAGAAGTGAGTCTTGTAGAGCTGCAAATGTAGGTCTATAAGAGCAATCATCAAGATAGTATTGATCTGTCCCAGGAGGATATGAAAAAGTTCTTAAAATCTGTAACTAAGGTTTTAAAGAGAAGAACATTTAAGATATAACTCTGAAATAGTACTAGATGAGAGACAAAAAAAAAAAAAAAAGAAGATTATGGTATTGTGAAGAGGATACCAAAACCTCAGATATTTCCCAAGAGCAGATTATACTTCTATTTTTTTTCCTTAAAATCTGTCCATCTTATAGTAGGAGATGATGAAAGCCAACACAGTCAATGACCTTAAACTGGCACATAAAAATAGTATAAGAAGGTCTAATTATCACAGAGGTCACAGGACAAAAGTTTTCTTCCAATTCTGTTGTTTCCAAGAGCCAATGGAAATGCAACAGAGCTTTCAGTGTCTTTCAGAATGTTTGGTATTTATTTTATTGATTCAACATCGTAGAATTTATATACCTTGAAATAAGGGCATCATAGCTGAATTTGCAACAAAAAATAGAAAACAAAATATATATACTTAATAAAGCACTTGCTAAAATTAAGGGAAGGAAAGCATTTCAAGGAGGCACGAAAACTGTCTACAGATGTTCCTCCAATTTCAAAATGTTAGATTAAACAAGAAAATTATTATTTTATGAAAAAATATTATTTAATAGTAACACAACTCCTGCAGAAGAAACTGCAGTCAGATTTAATACCAAAATACTTTATATAGGGAGAATGAGGCTTAAGTATTTTATGTTATATAATTCTACAACAAGGCTTTTTATATCAAATTCTTGTATAACTTTAAGTAAATGTTCACTGAGCTCAAAATATCAAAAATAACTGTAAATTTCTTTTAAATTCTTTTATATATTTGACATATGAAGTGAATATTTGAAGTAATGATTTCCATTGGAAAAATATTTTCTGTCAAAAAGAAGTCTAAGGAACATTTTTTCAACAATCCTGATTGCTAAAAAAGGTCAGATTGGGAGTTTTTTTATCAAGTTTGTGTGAAATAAAAGTATCCAGACAATAAGTCTCGGGTTTTTACTGCATTTTTTACAGTCAAGAATAATCAACAAAAATGTTTGACCTTTTAGCATCCCTGCATAGGACAGTGTTTATTCCTACTCCTAAACCTTTTCTTTCTACTTCTCCCTCCACTACACTCAATTTCAGGTTAAAATAAACTTTACTGAGAACATATGTTTTCTTGAAAATCTCGGCCACCACGTGATTCCACATTTAATGGGATATGATGTTCTGTCATAGCAATTTTACACTGAAATAATTCTGATGATTTTGTTGACCGTTACTCTTTTTTTATATTATTTAAGCTGAGAAGAGATTTAGCTGCAGTAAACCTCAAATTGCATAAAATCTATTTCCTGAACCACTTTATCCATGTGGTTCATTGTAAGGTCCACTTTGCAACATTCAATCAGAATGCAGGAGCTTTTTAATATAGATTTGTTCTCATACAGAGAGCTTCCTATAGTCCAGAAGGTATGCTTTGCAGAAGAATCTGTGCTTCTTTCTCCATGTATAACTGTTCTACCAATCATTATGAAAGACATCTATCTCCTGATATATCTTTGAGTATGATTCAAATTAAGAGAGAAATTTTAGACCAAGAATAATGTCTACATCAAGCTTATATCTATATAAGCTTGACTTTCATTTATATTTCAATCATAAATTTACAGGTAGAATATAAGTGAACTTTCAAAGTGTTCACAAGATTTCTCATCCTGTTGAGAAGAATAAGTATCTCCTTAAGAGAAAACATTTGCAAACCCAGATTTTCTCATTCTCCAAGGAGTGATGCATTTGGGGTGGGAAATAGATGCTCTTGTGTGGTTTTGAAGAGCTACTTTCTGAGTGGATGAAAAAGTAGCAGTTAAAGATCAGTGTGCATTTCTTTAGATCCTAAAGGGGAACTCTTCAGAACAATTGCAGGGTTCCCCAACAGAATTTGACTTGAGATCATGGTTTATTTCACCATCTAAGTTACCATCCAAATCTTCTGTATTAGAAATACATTATTGGCTTTACCAAGTAGAAACTTGTGTGTATAAAAAATTTCATTTCTCTCCGTTAAAAATAACTGATATTTTGTCTAAAATCCACATGCATTACAGTACAAAATTTTGGGAAAGTTTTACGGCATCAATTCAGAAGAGGTAAAAATTAGACAGGTGTTTTAGGTATGTTGTCAATTTTCACTGCCCGTTACTCGTTTTCCGTCACTTAAAGGTGCCTTTGCAAACTTCCAGATGTTTGACTTACTGATATCAAATGTTTGCTTTCAGATATCAACATGGCAGGGGAACCAAAACCATACAGACCAAAACCTGGCAACAAGCGGCCACTTTCAGCACTTTACAGGTAAGTGAGATTTCACTTTAATTTACTCCAACACAATTTTTGTCAGAAAAATTATGGCAAATTAAAATGTATCTACTAATGGCACTGCGCAATGTTTCCTAAAATGATAATGAAATCTAAGTACTTATTAATGTTCCCAGTCCTAGCAATACTATCAGTATTTTTTTTTTTTTTCTTAATTGAGTGCTATTTCAACTTTTAGTCCTTATGATTCAGTGCTTGGCTGTGGCCTCATTTTTTTGTGTCTTTTTTATTTGCTATGATCAGTGAAATAACTAACAATTTCAGAGAAACAAAATTGGTTTCTCATGGATTTTTCTGTCAGGCGTGAGAACCAAGTTCTGACAAAACTGGACTTCTTCCTCAGCTTTTCAGGAGGGCACTGATAGTGTCTTTCTCCTATTCCCAGGTGCCTTTTGTCACAGAGCTTTTACAAACTTGAGGAAACATCCAGATTTTTTTCAAAATCAATTAAGTTTAGTGAAGCATTACAGATTGTTAAGGCTGCCATGCCCACATGTAGAAGCTTATTTCTGCTCAATAAACCTCACTTCTCATCAAAGTACTACAGAAATTTTGCTCCAGATCCATGGAAGGAATTAGGACTGATTTCTACAGTAGCTGAAATGCAGGTAGACTGGCTCTGAAAGCAGCACCTCAGGAGTGAAATCAGACACACTTGAGCAGTACTTTTTCATGCCTAGTCTGGTCTGAAAGCTTCAGATGGACATTCAAGGGTGGGATCTCAGAAAAAGACAAGCAGGAGAATTTTAGGTCTGAGCCTCCATGCTACATAGAAGAAATTCGAAGTTGTATCATAAAGCTGTCCTTAGCTGAAGTGATAAAAATAGTATTTTTGGAGAAGAGAATCCCTGTTTCATCATTACTCTTAAGTGCATGCTACTAAACTCTGTAGGTGTTCCTGGTAACCTTGGTCTACTCTGTTCCTGTGCCAGTATTTCAAACGATTTTGAAAGATATTCTGTGATTTCTGGCATTTATATACATTTCCACCTCTGAGCTTTTGAAGGCTTTCTCATAAATACTTGTTCTACAGAAAAGAGAGAGATAAGAGAGACCTCTGGAAAGTTCTAAAGGAATTTTAAAGAGGAAAAATATCTTAGATTGTGTCCTTTCATGTATGCAGTGCAAACTATTTCTCTAGAAGATCATGAGGCTTTTATGAGCAACTACGAGAATCCTTCCATTTCACCCTTCATCTTAATTCTCCCTCTCTGCTCTGACCTTGTAAGACCTCATCTGGAGTACCGTGTCCTGCTCTGGAGTACTAAGCACAAGAAAGGACTTACACAAGCACAAGAAAGGGCGCTTATAAAATAGAACACCTCTTTACATGGGCAGGTAGTGATAGGATAAACGGCAACAAGTTTCAGCTGAAAAAGGAGGGATTTAGATTAGGTGTTAGGAAGAAATCCTGCACTCAGAGGATAGTGAGGAACTGGAACAGATTGTCCAGGGTAGTTGTTGGTGTCCCATCGTAAATATTCAGGATCAGGTTGGTTGGGGTCCTGAGCAATCTTACCTGGTGGATGGCATCTCTGCCCATGGTGCAATGGTTTTAACTAGATGACCTTTAAGGTTCCTTCCAACCCACTCTATCATTCTATGATGTGGCCCCTTCCAACCCAAACCATTCTATGATTGTACGATAAGAAGGAACTTTTATTGTCTCAGTATTACTTAAGCTCATATGTGAGAAGATCAATGACTTAAAGTTTTGGCAACACTGAGAACATTTACTTATTTCAGAACACTGTAACTAGGTCTGACTGGGATGGAGTTAACTTTCTTCATAGAATCCTATATGTGTTTTGGGTTTGTTACAAAAACACTTCAATGTTTTTGCTGTTGCTGAACAGTTTTTCCACAGCCTCACAGTTTTCTCATTTTGCTATTCTGCCTTTGTAATTAATAGGCTTGGTGGTATGGGCAAGACATGTTATGAAGAAATATATGTGAGACAGCTGACCCAACCTGGCCAGAGACATATTCTCTCATACAGTCAGAAATAAAAATTTGGAACGTTTTTCTTCCAAAGTAGCTCTTGCTTGGAGATTGCCCGGACTGCTTATGGGAGGTGGAAAGTAATTGCCTTTACATCACTTCTCCCTCCCTCTATTACTCTGCAAATATCTCAGTCCATGAGGCTTTTTAACTTTTGATCCTTCATCCTGCTAGGGGACAATGGTAGGGGAGTGAGACGGTGACTATGTGGGTGCTTATCTTCTGGCCAGGAAACACCCACAAGACTGAGAGAGTTAAGAGGGAAGTGGTTGCATTAGATTTGGTTTGCACTAAGAGAGTCATTGGTTAAAATTTTAGTTGCCACAAAATACTCACTGTTAAAAGGAAAGACTGCAAGTAGAAAGAGGATAATGCATTTCAGAAAGGACAGAATTAAATGAGCTCAGAGATCTGGTAAGTAGAAAGATTCTCGGAAAGAAATTTGAGGGACAAAAGAAGTACAGAAAATCTTGCACTGACCGTGCTTAAGGTAGAACAGAAAATTCTCCTGAAGCAGAAAAAATCAAATAAAGGAATAAAATGACAGCATCAACTTTCTCTAACATTCTAAAAATTGAAAAGAAACTGTACAAAATGTGGAATCAAAACCCCATGAATGGAAGTAGAAAAGAAGAGCAGTCATCCTACAGGATGTCAGAAAGGCTAAAGCATATAACAGTATAAAAGGTAACAAAAAGATTGTCATTACAGTAACATCCTCTGATTTTTAGTTAGGAGGGAAAAAGAGGCAATAATAGATCATACAGAAAAGGCTTCTTTTACTTCATCAAAAGTGGTTAGCTGACCAGCTATTAAAGAAAATCAGTTTTTTCCTAGAAAGTAGGCAATAAAAAAATTGGCTAACCAGTGTTTGACTAAGTGAATTTGACGGAAATTATCTGATAACATTCACACTACATTCACTGTAGTGTGTTCGAAGGACTAGCTGAATCTGTGTATGGACTATTAGTGATTCTTTCCAAAAATTTATGGAGGTCTTGTAAGGTAAAGAAATAATGGGTATGGGAATATGGTGTTATACCTGTTTTTAAGAAGAAGAGATCCAGCAAATGATTAGGTCAGACTAGCTTTGATTCTAAGAAATGTACGAAAACACATTATTAGAAATCAGTTTATCAAGACCAAGAAGTTAATGAATTGGTTAAAAAGTCAGGACCATATTATGCTGAAGCAATATAATTTCTTTCTTTGATAAGACAGCAAATTTAGTGTAGAAAGAGATGTGCTATATGAACATTGTCATGGTTTAGCAATGACTCTCCCAGTTTAGTGCCCTCTTCTAAACAAGATTCCTCTTGCTCACTTCCACCCCTTTCTTTCCCCCTTCTCATTCTGGGAATAGAGTTGAGAATTGGAGGCACAAAGGAGTGAAAACTGCAATTTGTGACAAAAACAATTTACTGGAAACAGTAATGAGATTTTTTTTTTAAAAAAAAAAAGGGAACTGTAACAGCAAAAATAATAATAACAAAAGGTATAAGACAAACTATTCACACGGAAAACCCATGGTTAATACCAACCAGCTTTTTCACACCACACTTTCTCCCAGCTGGAAAAGGAAAAATGCCTTTCCTTCCAGAAATCAGAGAAAACGTCCTTTTCCCTGCCCCTGGCAATGATGTAAACTGGAATTCAACAATATTCGGGTCATGACTAGGCCTGTTCAGCAGATCACACAGCAGCCCCACAACTCCTGGGCTCAAGCAATCCGATCCGTGGGCTCAGTCTCCCAGTAGCTGGGACCACAGGCACACACCACCACACCTAGCTACTGTAAAAAAATAACTCTGTCTTGGATGAAACTAGGACAGTCATTTAAACAAGCTTTGACACTTACTTTTCAATTTTCATGTTCAGGAAAGCTGTCTAGAAGAAACTATCTTAAGGTAGACATCCAATGGAAACACAGTGACTATGTACAACAAAGTATTAAGGATAACAACTGTTAATTGTTCAGTTTCCTTTGTTATAGATTTTTAAATGGTATTTTTCATATGTGAGACAACATAAAAAACAATTTTATGATAAGCAAGCAGCACCGCTGTGCAGGCTTGCAGGATTTTATTTACTTTGAAGTACTTGAGGCCTCAAAAGTGTTCAAAGAGCTTTGCAACCCGGAAAAGAAGTTTGTATCACATTTATAGGTGAATATACACATAAGTCGTTAATACAGAGCAACTGATGTCTATGATGTGTTATATCCTAATAATTTGCTTGTGTGTCCAAGATTCATTTTTTCCTGTAATGGTATAATACTCCTTAATGTCTCAGTTCAGGATCTACATTTCTTTATTTTAACTTTTCTAGTTCTATGATCTGTGTGAAAATAAGATTTTAATTTAATCTTACCAATGTGAAATTTAGCATGAGCCTAAATGTGAGACAACAACTTCTTTTAGGTTACAGATAAGTAAATAATAAAAGGACTTCCATTTTTTGTTTAGGCCTTAAAAATATTTTGAGAGCATTTGGTTTTGTTTCAGAAAGCTGTTAAACACGTTATTAATTTTAAACATGCTCATTGAATATCTTCAATTTTACTTAGAGTAGTGCTCAGGAATCAGTTAAATTCTAACATAGTTGTGAAATCCATTAGCATCCAGCCTAATTTATATTGCTGTTCAGTATGTGAGGGGGGACCTAAATCCCAGAAGTTTCAAAGTTGTTCTGAATTTTCTTTTTAGCATACCACTTCTGCAGAAAAACCACATGCTTAAAAAATCTCCATCTTAAAATTGTTTTGCATCTTGTTGTATCTGTCTAGCCTCCAGCAAAAATTAATTGTACTGGCATGTCTTAGTATCTTTGAAACAAGGTGAAGAATAAAGGTGCTGACATAAATCTGTTGAAGCACTCTTTGGGAGCAATATTTTGGTAAAATAAAACATCACACTTTGTCTTTTTAATTCAATGGTGTTTAGATCAGTATTTCACTAAAGCAGCTCTGTGTCACCATATGAAAGCCTATTTACTGTTTTTTCCTGTGTTTATTCTCCAATATACCAAAGAAGAATCAACCATAAGTACTCTGATGGACTGTTATTCTGCATCTCTAGATCATAAAATGTTTTACTTATTTGTTGTTCGTTTCAGCGCACTACCATGTTATATGGTGTGGTGGTGGGTTTTTGTTAAGTTATTTTCCCAATGGTTTGTTCCTGTTACCCCCTGAAATGTTTGGTTTTACCCAAGTTCTCCCCTCCCTTGCCCAGCTGTCATTCACCCCCCTAGACACACCTATTACCTTATTCACCTGGTGTCAATCTTCCCTAGTCCCTTCCCTTAGTTCCAGAGAGTTCACTTTCCATCCTTGCTGTCCCTACCCCTCTGCCTAAACTCCGCCTGGGAATTCTCCTGTTCTTTGACATCCCATTGATCCATGTGGCCCTTTCCACTCCGCTTGCCATAGGGTGTCAGATTGTGAGTCCCTCCTCAATCTCCTCCCCGTTATCTCCCTGATTGGTTGGAAAATTGTATCCTCCCCCGTTACTCCCTGGTTTAAAAGACACTGTAAGTAGGGGATTTTAGTTTTTTTCACCTGCACCCCTTGGGGGAATAAATCCTTTGAGAAGCCCTCCCTGTCCTTCACTCCGATCTGAGGCGCATCACAAGCGAGAGCCTTTGAGAGCGGCCGCCCTGCTGCGATATCAGCAGTGCTGCCTCCACCACCACCCGCCCCAGACAGCATGGGACCGGCCACTCTAGGCACAGGTTCCAGGGTGGGTGAGTGTCACAACCCACTACTGCAGGCGGTTCGAGTGATCTCAGAGCGCAAAAGACACGGCAAGGGACAACAACAATTTGCTCTAAACTTTATTAAGTGCACACAGCACTATATGCAATAGAGGGANCTTCCCTAGTCCCTTCCCTTAGTTCCAGAGAGTTCACTTTCCATCCTTGCTGTCCCTACCCCTCTGCCTAAACTCCGCCTGGGAATTCTCCTGTTCTTTGACATCCCATTGATCCATGTGGCCCTTTCCACTCCGCTTGCCATAGGGTGTCAGATTGTGAGTCCCTCCTCAATCTCCTCCCCGTTATCTCCCTGATTGGTTGGAAAATTGTATCCTCCCCCGTTACTCCCTGGTTTAAAAGACACTGTAAGTAGGGGATTTTAGTTTTTTTCACCTGCACCCCTTGGGGGAATAAATCCTTTGAGAAGCACACAGGAAACCCCTCCCTGTCCTTCACTCCGATCTGAGGCGCATCACAAGCGAGAGCTGTTGAGAGCGGCCGCCCTGCTGCGATATCAGCAGTGCTGCCTCCACCACCACCCGCCCCAGACAGCATGGGACCGGCCACTCTAGGCACAGGTTCCAGGGTGGGTGAGTGTCACAACCCACTACTGCAGGCGGTTCGAGTGATCTCAGAGCGCAAAAGACACGGCAAGGGACAACAACAATTTGCTCTAAACTTTATTAAGTGCACACAGCACTATATGCAATAGAGGGAGAGAGAGAAGGAAGAGAGAGAGAGAGAGAGAGAAAGAAGAGGGAATATAGCTACCAACAGAGAGACTGAGTCTCGTGGTGCACGCTGACCAACAGACATGTCTTCTTCCGTGGGGAGAGCTCGGATTCAGGTCATCTTGAGGAGTCTCTTTATAGTCCTTTCCAAAGTGACAGGCAGTTGGCCAGAAGGTGGGGAGACCATCAGCAGGTGCATTGAAACAGGATGAAGCGCTCTGATGCTTAGAGCAAATGTCCACTCAGGGAATGGGTACAGGACAAGCACAGGACAAACCAGCCTGCAACCAGTTCGAAACCAGTCCACTGTGTCATGCCCATTGTTTCCACCGGGTTCCCATGGGGATGCAATGGTCCAGCGAGTGGATCTGCAGGCAAGGGTTGGCAAACATCCCATCTCAATTAGGCCAGAACTCCTGTATTGGGGTCTCAGGTTTTAGTCCCAGTCCTTTTTGGAGTCTTCAGTCTCCATCCTTGGTGATGATCATGAGGCAGATGAGGAACTTAGGGACTGTCTCTTACAGTGAGCTAGCCAGGTGTCTCTGACCCTTCCATCAATATGGCATACTAAATACATGCCTGAAAGCTTTTTCTCCATTTCAGAAGCCTTTGATTCAGTTATTAAATCTGGATGAGGCTCTTGGAGTTCTGGGCTCTGGAGGCTGTTGATGGTGTGCAACCATTCCCAGTTGCTCAAGGAGTGGATCCAAGCCCCAGGACAGGTGGAGCAGACCCACCATGCACTTGTGGCTGGCCTTCCCTCAGGACATGCAGCATGTCCTTTCTCTGTGGCTGTCAGCTTGGGAGCTGGCCAAAAGCATTATCTGGCATCCCTCTGGTAGTAACAAGGCTGAGAGGATTTGAGAAGGGTGACAAGGCCACCTACTCTTGAGTCTTTTGAAGAAACAAAAACAGTGTGATACAGGCTTGCAAAATGGTGCCATTTTTATTGACATGAGAAGTAGCACAATTACTGCAGGGTCTGCTGTGTGAGGTGGTGGTGGGGATCTGCTGGAGACCACGTGGGGCATGGGAAGTCAAAACCAGTGTAGTGGTACTGGTACAACTGAGAGTATGGTGTCCCAGATCACATCCAAGTCTGCCGTCTGAGAAAACTAATTACTTGACCAAAGAAAAATCCCCAGGGTCAAACTGATATTTGTACAATGTGGGAAAGCAGGCAACTAGGATTTGGAAGAAAAATGGAAAGGCAAGTTACTGGGTGCTGCCAGGGTATGTAGTCAATCTCCTTGTTCCACACAGTTTAATGTTGTAGTTCACCTATAAACGTTTTCAAGACTGTTCTATCTAAGAAAAATAATCCCCACATGGATTATTTTCACCCTTGCCAAATTCCAAGCTTCTTTGGAGTGTCACAAGCAGAACTGACTGGCCTCACTGTCACATCTTGAAGACTCAGTGAGGAGTTATTCAATCCCCAGTTCTCCAGTATTCCTATGGCTGTCTGGGCATGAAGCTGCCTAGGTAAAGATCCATCCTGCTGAAGCACCTTCTGGACTGAGACAATTAACAGAATGGATTTAGTGAATAGATTAAGCCAGGAAAAACAATGTGAAATAGCCTCTCACTGTGTTGGCTTGGCTGGAACCAGAACCCCCGCACTGGTGTTCAGTTCCCACAGCACTCGCCAGATGTAGTGTACAGTGACCCTGCAAAGGCTTCCCTCCAGGGCAAGTTTTTTCACAGCTTTTCTCTGAACTTTCAGGTTGAGCACTCTCTTAGTGGTATTAGATAGCACAGTGATTTACCAGTACCAATCACTTCTCCACATAATGAAATTGAAATGTATATTCAACACGCTTGATTTAACATGCTACTAATTAACTACATTAAACAACCTTTACTTTACAATTTCATAACTGTCATGGCCTCTGGAACAAATTATTTTATTTAAATGTCTAATATTGTATACTGAAAGGGATGTTCTTTTATTTACATGGTATGATTATTTTTTATGTCAATGTTTTATTTTTTTGACATAAATATTTTATCGATTTCCTCAGTACATTTTATAATCTCTGTCACAAAACTGATAGAATTATGTGGCACATCTTGTATTTCCTTTGGTTTTTCAGTCTTACAGCAGAGGCTGAAAGAATTGCTTGCAGTCATTTTCTACTTGTTCTCTGCTTCTTACATTTATTGTAACTCTCATTTATAGAGTTTGGTGTGGTTTGGTTTGCCTCAGAGCCACCCATTATTCTGAGTTGCTTTTCTGAGCACTCCTGAGTACCCTTCATTTCAGGAGAAAGTATGAAAAGGACACTGATGGGCAACTTGATTGTGTCTTCTAGTACAGGACTATGCTTGAGATCATTCCTCCCACTTGAAAGCATTACCATAAACTCAACAAGTTCTGTGCCAAATAAGCATTACTATTCTATTAGAATGCTGCAGTATTTTGCATAATTACTGTAATAGTGTGTCACCATTAGTGTATTATCAATCTTTTTAAATCTGGCATATAATAAAAATAACTGCAGATAAAAGTATCTTTTGTTAATTGAATACTGTCCTAAATTTCCAAATTTTTTTTTCTTTATACTTTCTTTTTCTTAATGAACTCATGTGTCCATCAGTACTACTGACCTACAAGACACTAAAGACACCATCCAGAAAACAGAAAACAAACCTGATCAAAACCAAATTGTGGTTACAACTCCTATTTTATTCAATACACTGAATGAAAAAAATATGTTTATGGAACATAATTTTCTATGACTATGTCATATTAAGATTATATAGTGTGATATTTCTCTTGAATCAAAGTGGTTCTTTTTCTACAGAAATGTATCCTCCTGATGTTTTTGATTACCATTCTTCATGAAAAAAGCATTTTATTTTAGTGCAGTGGAATGAATCTAAGATAAATATTGCTTTGCAACTCTTCTTCTGAAAAAAGATTTAGCTTCTATTAAAAAATCCCACATTTCTAGACATGTTTAAATAGAGAGAAGTTTAATTCCAGTAGGATACTATTTACATTCATTTCATCAAATAATGTTGTCAGTGGTCACATTTGAAACAGTCATTGCTGTATAAAAAAAAAAAAATTAGTTTCAAATTCTTACTTCAACAGTATAAATTTTGCTTGTGTTGGGAATTTAAATAGTATTCTCAATTACATTAAAACTCTTTAAAAGTACAAATAAAAACCTACAGCAGATCCAGTGATTCAATATGACTTGAATCATCTTTTGTTTGTTTACTTATTTCCTTTCAAGAAAAGGCCTCCATGACAAGTAACTAATATTATAGGAATAATAAAAAAGATCTGCTGAGGGAAGGCAGCAGATGCAGATCTTCATTTCTGAATTATGGTGGTGTAATTGCAATCAGTTTAGTCTCATAGATGTTTAAAACAATACATGTCCTCAGAGGGGCTGGGACAGGCAGACAAAGATTTAAATTTGCCCTTTTACATGATCCAGAGTATGAATGTGCAGCATTTCATAGCTTTAGAGAGGAGGCAAATGGGGAAGAGAAAGATATCTCAGGTCCTTAGCAACATCCAGGAAAATTTTTCTCTTCTCTTTATTTTGAAATAAATCACAGATAAAGAAATAGACCAAAAGATATAGAATGTAACTGGCATCTTGATTTCTTCATTCAATCATATTATTCCTAATCTGTGCGGTAAATCCAACAACAACTAGGACAACAAAACTCTTTTTAAAAAAAGAAACCTCCTATTCACTATTTTAAAAATACTGCTAACTCCCCTCAAGAAGGGGACAAGGGCAGTTTTTGCCTCTCATATCATCATTATATGATAATTTTTATCTTTATCTTGCTTGTTTGCTTTTATTCACCATCACTTTTTAAACAATGGCCTTGACATAGATCCGTTTAGAAGTAGGTGCTATGCAAAGACTAGCACTTGTTATTTTTTAGACTTAGGCACTATATCCTCAAGGTTTTTTTCCTTTGTTAAGAGGAAGTGACTCCAACATCTGCACAGGAGCTGCATTCTTCTTCCTTCCTCAGTACTCTTCCTCTTGCATGAAGTGATATATGGTACTATACGAATAATGTTGTCTTATTCCACAACTGCACAGACAACATAACCACATTCATGCTCAGAGATTAGCAAATTTGGAGAATAGTCTGTTCACTTATTATTGTGAACTTATTATTGTGAACATTTTTTTTTCTGGTGTTTAATTATCTTTCTTACTTTTTCCTTCTGCTATGAAACCTAAAGCAATATACTACAGATGAAGTATCTAACTGTAAACTTATTATTTTCCATGGTTTTTAATTATTGTTTATACCCCTGTAGAACAGATCCACAATTTCTGATTGCATTGAAATTGTTATGACTCCTTTCTTATCCAAGAATTTTGGCTGCTAATACAAATGAAAAAACTTTCGCTTATAAATCAAAAAGTAAATTCATAAAATATCCAGAGTATTGATGGGTTTGCCTGCAGGCAAACAGAAATAGCAGTTGTAGTCATGCATTTTCTTTAAATCTTGACAGCCTGAACCCTATTCCTATCCCTTATTACATGTGAGATTTCTACTCTTTATTGCTGCATGGATTCTTGCATTTAGTTTAAGAAACAAAACAGTTTGGACTCAACATGCTGTCTTCCATATGAGGATGATGTCTTCTGTAGGTATTCTGCTGTGTTTCAGTTAGGTTAAGAAGACTAGTGCCTTCAACATATTACAAAAGAAATCAGAAACTGACAACATGGTACTTTTTATACATTTGAGTTTTAGTTAAGAAGACATCATGGAAACAGCATCAAAATTTGCAGACAGTGTTGTTCAGAAACTGTCTTATTAAGTCTTAAAAGTAAGGACATAGGGTTCATGACAGAGTATAGAAAAGGGCCTCTCCTGACATTGAGAATGAACAGAGCAATTCTTCATTTTCAGGAATTTAGTAAATCCTTAATTGCTGCAGTAATCAGAGATGCAGAACCCTGTGCTTCAAAGAACCACTTAGTGGACTTGCAATTAGACATCGGTTCTCACATAATGTAGCACCTCTAATTATATAGAAGGCTGTAATTTGGTCTGGGAGCTGCTGGTGTACTGCAAGGGCACCATTTAAGTGGTTTACAGAGAGCAACAGAAATATGATGCTGGGTTATAAATTTAGTACTCTGTGAATAAATAAGGAAGGTTGGATAAACGAGAGACTGTAACACATTTTAAAGTCATATGAATGATACTAGAAGAAGAAATTGCATGGAAGGCTATGTGCAACACAGAGGGACAATAAGAACATATTATTATGCAGTGAATTATAAAAATAAAATTATTATGCAGCTTTATTTCTTGTTGAATTCTGTTAGTCTTGGAGCATACTGTCTGAAAATATGTTATCCAACCTGCCAGAACTGATACTTTATGCTGTTGATGCATAATGTCAATTTTATTTTTTAAAGAACAGGTTACAAAATGCAGGCCTTTTTGGTATTGCATGCTGATATTCCCAAAACTTCTGGAAAAAGCATTGTCTATTTTATAGAAAAAATGTATTCATAATCATTGTATTGTGAATGTAAACTGTATGTGATCAGAGTCCTAAAAGATGTGCATTTTCTAATACCTGTTGGCATAAAAATTATGTTGCATTTTTCAGTTTTGCATAAGTGAGATTATGCTAGGAAACAGCATGACAAACATAAATCTTACATTGTTAGAGAAGCGACCCTCCTGTAACTGCTTTAAAGTGTTAGTAGTGTCATTGAGGGAAAAAGGATATTACCTGTCTCTACCCTTGGGATCCTCAAAGGCAATGCCTGCATTAACCTTCATCTATTTGTGACTGCAAATAGCCATGCAGCAAAGTAGTATTGATTGTGTGCATTAGATCAGTCAACACTGTTTTGTTCAACCCACCCTGAAGAACCCATTCTAGATGTTTTTAGATCAGTACATATTGACCTGAGTGTTCTTACTCTGCTTTAGAGCAGAAGAGGGTCAGGTGAAATCAACTTCATGCAAAGAATTATTAAACCTGTGAGGAAGAGAACTCTAAGATCTATTTAGAGTAAGATCTTACTTAGATCACTGTATTTTTCTCAAGATTCCATCTTTTGTTTGGAGCATAATTTTTTACAAAATTCAGCAACTAGTAAAAATCACAGGAAAAAATAAATAAAAATTGTCAGTGGCATGAAGTTATTTTCATTCTTCAGGTTTTGTTTCCTTTGCTTTCTTGAACAAAGGTACCAAATTGAGCACATTTTGAATTTGGGAAACTTGCAAGAATCTCACTATGAATCTGAGAGTGAATTGCTTCATGACTGGAAACATCATATAGATGTGATGTATGGATTAAACACAGTTTAGTTTATCGCTCTGTTTGGCAACAGAAGACTTCTCTTGGGTGGCATGGGAGGAAACTGGAACCCATTGCTATCTAAGAAGGTTTTCAAGGATTTCAAATAATCAATTTCACTCAACTCATAATTTAGTTTTCCTCAGATATACTACCAGGATTTAGCCAACTATGAGAATCCATGCCACTGTTTATGTTATCTTTGCAAGTTTTGGATTATAAAGGAAGATCTAACCTGTAAAATCAGATAGGATACAGCTTTTAAATGACTTAGAGCTTTTAGATTTCCCTCTCTTCTTGCTGCCTAAAATTTAGGTCATCCATTTCTGAGTATTATTGGAAACTACTTAACTTTTTCCTTTAGTTCCCCTTAGTTCTGCATGCCACCCTTTCCTGCCACATCCCCCAAACCCTTCCCTCCCATGTTATAACAGCAATGCATTCTGCAATATGACAGTATACATTTGTATTGATATATCAAAACTTTGTCTCATGCTGGTTTATGTCTCATCCTAGCCTATTGCTGTTGTGAAAGTTAGTACAGGGAAGAGGCATTCTCTTTAAAGCACTTCCTCCTGTATGTAAAGATACCTTTTATTCAGTTTTTCAACTGTCAAACCTCAAAGATAACTCCAAACAGATTATTAATTACATTCTACTAATGCATCGTAATGGAGAAAAGGTTATCTATCTTAACTATCCATGGGGTAAAAAAAATCCTAGAGGCTCCTGAAATTTGTATTATGGCAAGAATTCCATGTTTATGAATTATGTAAGATTCAGATTTTGCTAGGAAACTAGCTAAATTTGGCCATGTGCTTTGTACATCTGACATGTCTGGTACATATGCTACACATCAATACAGACTGACATCAGGTAATGCCAACAGCATCCTGTGCTAAGTGTCCCCTCAAAATCTTCTCCTGCAGATAATGCTATGGCACTACCCTGTCATAGGGTTAGGTGCTAAGTAGAACTGTCTGAATAAAATGGAGTGCCTCAACAGTCAATGATTTTTGCAGTTTTGGTTTTTTTTTGTTTTTTTTGTTTTTTTTTAATAGAATAAAATAGAATTAAGTTTAATTCAACTAATTAAGAAAACCTTGCACTTATTTTCTGTTGATGTTATATATCTATTTCATTCCATACAAATATGAAATATATACATATACATATTTCAAATATTCCATTTCTCTCCATCTTCCAGCATATTAAATGCTAAGTGTATGAATGCAAACCAAACTCAAGGGTGAGCAGAAGCATTCCGAGACAGACAATCAAACTGTCTCATGCTGACCAACTATAATTTCAGTATTCTCTATTACAAGAAATTAAGCTGTGTAAGATCCACATCACCTACAGATGTCTTGGGAAGTTAACTTCTTCTGGGTACAACTTTTTCCTCACAGACTTGGGGAAAAGCTGATGCTTCAAGAAGTGATCTAAGTTATTCTCAATCTTAAATAATTAACCTAGTCAAAAGTAAAAAAAATATTAGAAAAACTGTATCTTTTTAAATCAGTCAGAATGTGTAATGTGTTGTGATACTTTCATAAGGCACTAAATATGCATTATACATCTATTAAGGATTATGTATAGATCTGCATAGAGATCTGGTAGCCAAAGGGATAATCTTTTTTGATAATCTGTTTATCCCTAGAGTGCTTACTAGTGTAGTAACTTTCTTATTGAATAATTTCTTCAGTAATTAGTAAAATTTAGTTTCAGTACACTTGAATATTTCAGTTGGGAACTTTGATTAACTATGATCTGAGACTAGAAGAGAGGTTGGTTGTATGCGCTGATTAAAGGACACTTCTCAATCAGATTAGCTCTAGGGAAAGAAGTTTAATATGCCCCCATAACTAGCAGTCTCCTGTTACTCGGTTCTTCCCCTCTTGAACTTTTTTTGCAATACCCAGCCAGTTGTTCCTCATTTCATGTATGTATAAAATAGTTCTTGTTTTCAAGTTCTCACTCTGCTTTTCTTTTTTTAAATTCCATTACACTAAATTGAGACTAATGCTTCAATTTATTAAAAAAAATCTGATTTTAACTCTCTTCACTGGCTGATTAAAACACAGCTTTTTGATACCTACCTCACATGCAGTTACACTTTTGCTAAAATATTTTATGCAAACCAAAGTTAAATAAAGCATATCATTGAGGGTTCCTACTATTTAACGTGACTCTCTTTCCCATTGGCATAATTCTTTGTTCATGGTCATGTTGAGGTTAGATTTTATTTTCTCAGCTTGATTATGAGACACTCATATCATGCAATACCAACAGCTTTAAAAATGAGACTAAGTCTTACTGTTATCTGTTTTATCATTTGTCCATCAAGTCAGCTATCACATCAAAGGACTAAGTTTGCACTGAGAAATGACACTTTGAGCTCACAGTGTTTTAGTTTCCACCCATGGCTTGAGTGATGTATTTTATTGTGTGCTAGCATCTTTATTTTTCAATAAATAACAGAAGCATTTAGGTTTGTGGAAGACAACTTCTTGAGGCACTGTGAAAACTAATACATAATATTTGACATTATGTAATATTCATGAAAACAACAGTTGGTTTTTGTTTTTTTTCCAATCAGAGTTATCAATTGCAACGTCAAACACCAGATGGGAGCAGAAGTCATTAAATTTGTTAGGGACAATTGTAAAAGTTGACATAAACCTGTAATTTATTCTTCCATTCCCTCTGCTTCTGAAACACTTCTGATAGATTAGATCTTCTACACAGTCGTTCTACCATTTATTTGTCCAGAATATGACGGAGTTTCTTCATAAAGCTTGTCAACATTTATAAAGATATTTATAGAAACTTCAGAAGACAAAATGAGCTTCTTACCCTATTCCATTTGACAATGGTTACTGATAATGGTCCAGAAAATTGATCTTGGATTAAAATTAAGTCACAGAAACCAGAAAGGAAGGATTACCTAGTGTACACCATCAATTGTTCTTTCAGACTCAACAGATAGAGGAAGTTATATGAAATTATATTTCTTCTGTAAATTAAGACATGCTTGTATTAGGCTTACTTACATTGAATAGAAATATTTGGAGGTAGCAAAATTATAATGCACATGTTTTAAAAAGAAATTAACAACATATAACACTGCTTAAAAAGTTCTGAAGATGGTTTTTGAGCACTTCAAACCACAAACAACATTCAGAGAAAAATGCATCCATATTTGATTACTGTGAATGGAAATGTAAGTTTCTTTTGAAAGGCCACTTGAGTTGTTCTTGTCATTTTAAAATTTAATACATTGTTAAACAGGGTGAGCCATAAATCTGAATAGTCTTTCACTACACATATTTCTGCTAAATCTTTGGTCTTGTTAATACTTTGGTTCCTAAAGTTGCACAATGCAAAAAAGACATACTTGACAGATAAATAAGTCAGCCATATCAGTCAGTCTAAATATGCATTAACACTATACTGAAGTCCAAAATGCTTTTCTGTTGTCCTGACTTTCCTATCTGGCTTGAATAAAAATGTTTCCAATCTCCTTGAAAACTGCAGTCACTATTCATGCATTTTATAGTCAAACAGAAAATGTGTGATGTCAGCTACATACTCAGCTAATCCTCCTCAGGAACTCTGATATGAAGGCTGTAACCTAAAATGATGACTCATCTAAGAAAATGTTAGTTCCTGATCCCTTTCTCTGATTTGGGGCAGATGCTTTTGTTTTTTCAACACTTCAGAATAAGAATCCCAACAATTTCATTAAATTCCATGTGTTTTTTCCTAATATGTGCTTAAAGATGAAATTATGTGACCATCACGAGAAAGAATATATTGATTCATAATTAATTACCTTGGAGAATCCTTGGCTAAAATCCATTTGCTTGTGTACTGCATTGATATTGTTAGAAATGTTATTCACTTTGTCCTGTACACAGTTTTGGGAAGGGGAGGAGAGGAATCTTTAACAAGTAATCCCAAAGATTTATGTGTCTTGAGTCAGTCCACAAATGCAGAGAAAGTCTTGCTTGTAATCTTAATAGGACAATTATGCAAGAAAAGTAGAATTTACTTTGGGATCTTGCTGTAGTTCCATGGTTTTTTTCAAGTCAGAGGAATTCACATACCTTTAGTCTAGTCATTTTTCCCTGTACATTTGTCTACAAACCTTGAAAATTTATCCATCAGTCCATGTCAAAGATGGAATTTAGATAATTGCCATTTCTATAAGAAACCTTAGCAGCAAAGAAAATATTAAAATGCACAGTTGTGTTAATCAGACCTTGTAAAATATCTCTCCCAGTCAGGTTGTAAGGGGAATAACTCTAAATGGGAAATTTGTAGGGTCCTTTTTTTAAACAGTGTGGCAGTACTGAAGCGCATCAATGGGTAGTAATCAATTGCCTATGCTTGTTCAGTTTACAGTGACTGGTTTTAAGTGAGCAATTTACATAGTGTAAAAATTCTTTTCCCTCCTGCAAAACTTATCTATTATGTGTAGATAAGGAAAATCTTAGCTCAAAAATCTTTGCTGAGAATCAAAGAGAAACACCTCAGTCTGCCACATCCCAGTCATGCTACTGATTAACCTCCCTCCCTCCTATTCAAACTGATATATTGCCTTGGAAAATTAACAAACTGATCTTTTCTGATGGGAAAAAACATCTGAAAGAAAGGAAAAATCTCAATCTCTCCTGCTTCATTACCATTCCTACATAATTAAAACATGATTCCCTTTGTTTGCCGTCTAGCTTAGTATTTCTTGGATACAAAAATATACTTCTGCAAAGAAGACAGTTTCTGCTTTAAGATTTTTCCTGGAGGTCCATGGACCTTTCAGGAGGAGGTCCATTTCCTTCTCTAAACTTATCAGGATTAGTATTTTTGCACTACCATATTTAATTTTTCAAGAATTCCACAAAACTCTGGAAAATTTAGTGTGCATTACATTAGGTTGAAAAGAAAGGTAAAAATCATTTTGTATTGAAAAATGTCATCAGTAAAGATGATATTCATATTGTTGCAGTTTTAAACCTTTATATTAATTCACCGTATTCTGAATAACCAAATAAAAGGCCAACAGATAATTGTATTCCTTTACTATGAGGAACACTTAAACTAATTAAAAGTAATGCAGCAAATTATCTAAAACCATTTTGTCAGATATAGAGAGAGGTCAAACCTAGGGCAGCAGTACTTAAATCAAATTGAATTCCAGCTTGAGAATGGACTTCAAATAGATTTTTAATTGCAGTATTTTGTCCACAGGGCCTTCTATCACACATACTTTGTTTTCCAGTAAAATCCACCAGAATGTCCTCCATCATGATAGTATTAGGTCTCTCTTGATTACGAAATTTCTGTATTATGAAGCATGTAAGTATGTTCTAGGGCTTTCATTCTTTGGTCAACTTGCTTATAGTTAATCTCTCCAGACAAACACTGAGTGCTTCCCCTGACTGTTTCATTTCATTAAGCAGAAAAAGAGGAAACAAAAACGTGACACTAGTGCACGGAACCTGCAAGAGAAGAGTGAAACCCCTATGAAGGGCCCTGTCATTTTATTGCTCTCTGGCAGCACTGCCTGAGCACAGAGAATGCCAAGCTCAGATTTTCTTGGCACTGCCCTGACCACAAGGACATGCAGTTTTGGGCTTCTACTGTGCTTCCAGGTATATGCAAAGTCATCTGTGTTTCCTTGTCTGTTCTTCTAGTTCCATGTGGATTTCAACTCTAGAAAGAAATGGAATGGTGAGCTATGGAATGGTGAGCTATAGTCATTAGGACAACAGAAAAGGGACTGTGTTTTCAATACGTTTTGGATTTCAGATGATGATAATAACTAGACTGATCTACTGGATTGTGAGTTTTTTTGCACAAAATCTTTGCTGAATGAATGCAACAGTACTCAGTTTTTTTGCAAAGAGGATTTTCATGAAACATTTTTGTTAAAACATTTTTACAGTACCTTTGTGCACAAATAATGATAATTTTTTAAAGTTAGGTATATTTAAAATATTTTATTTTGGGACTAAATTGGTTTCAGATTCATAAATTAAATGTTCAGTTCCACATATGATATGCTTTTCTTCATTATAAACACTTTCATTAAAGGCTACAAAGAGATATTAATGACCTGGGTGTTTTATTTTCTGCTCTTCCTAAAACAGTATGCTCAGAGGGAATTATCACAACAGAACATTTTTGCATGTCCTGTAAACACTCAAAATTACTCAGCTGTAAATATGCTTTAAACATGTTTATAAAGAGTCCTAAAATCACATACTAATGGTCCTATCAAGCAGCTGATATCAGTAAACTCACTGAAGCCAGAACACACTAAAAGTAAGGGCAGCCAGTTGCAGATACCAGAGCAGGAACATTGCCTGATAACCTAGATCAGGACTCTTATATCTGTCCTGACTGGATGGAAACTGCCTGTAGAAGAGGCTCCTGCCTTTGTGCAGGTGGTGCATCTCCTCACAGCAGCCACAGCAGGGAGTGGGAGAGCACTTTCAACCACTGGGTTTAGAACTGGACATGATTCTGGATCTACCAAAACAGTGACACCCAGACCCAGCACAAGGCCAATTCTGGCAAGTGGGACAGAAGTGCTCATAATGATGAACTGATCATGTTATAGCAGCATAGCACCCCTCCTGCCTACCTTCCTCCACCCCCCACTCCCCCCCAAAAAAGCAACAATAAGAACAACGTATTTCTTGTTCACTCTAGCTATTACATGCAAATATCTACACAAGTCATCTGAATCTGTGAAATTCAAAGGGCCTAGATGTGCTGTTTTGCAAAGTGCTGATTTCTAGATCAAAGTTGCTTTAGATAAATGGGATTTTTTTTCAAAGTGCCTACTCAAATGAATCAGGCCCTTCTATTCATGTTAAATTGTGTCATTAAATAAACTTGACACTGAGAACAGCTGTTTTAAATTCATTGTATAATTGTTCTTAAACATAATAAATACCTATATTTAAAACTTTTGTTATTTATTTGACAGACTTGAATCAAAGGAGCCTTTCCTGTCCGTTGGGTAAGTAAGAATATGTACATTTTCATGGATATTTATATATTCAACAACCATAAAATATAATTTATGAGATTTTGCTGAGCATAAACATCCTGTTTCAACATTATGGTTATTTACTATACTTAAGCTTATAAAATGGAGATTTTAGTCAATAAACTCAGCAGTCAGGGATATTTTCCTTCTCAAAAAGAAACTAAGTATGTTGTTTATTGACTAAACAAAACTTACACTAAATACATGTAGAAGTTAAATGTTGCATTAAAAGCTGGTTCATTATTTTATTTTCACTGACTTTATTCAGAAATCATTCTAAATGTCATCTATACCACTCATCTAAACCATGAAAAAAATAATTGATAATGGCCTTTAAAAAAATTGTGATACTTCAATAACAGCAATAAAATCAAACTTATGAAATAGAAAAAAAAATCACATTTTACCCTAATTATAAGTCACTGCACTGATTTACATATTTCAGTCATCATAACCTTCATAGTGTCACAGTCATTTAAACAGTCATATGTTCTCTATATTAAAATAATAACTCACCAGGCAAAAAAAAAAATTAAATGTGTCATATTCTAAAAAAGTACCATTCTTTTATAAAATGTAGATTAATATATGTATTAGCAGTAATTATCTGTATTTTACCTCCGATAGTGAATTTTACTTTTTGCGCAGTTTTCCTTTCATCTTCTTTCTTTAAAACTTTCCAAGGTGTTCTGACATTCTCCCTCCCAGTTCTCCTGCAGAACAGTATCTTTTTTTATGTGTCTTTACTCTCATTTTCCTTTGTTCACAACATAATTTGTGCTATCAAGAATATAAACTGCAGATGAAAGATCTCATACAAAATATCTATACCATGTAATTATCAGTAACTTCCAGACTGTTGTACTAATAGCAGAACTAGAAGTCAGCTTCAAATTCTGAAGTGCAAGGTAAAGTTAACAAGCAAGAAAGCATGTAAATTATGATCAAAAGAACTCAAGAAATTAGCATAAAAAGGACTGAGATATGTCTTGGTTTCTGTAGCATAAAGTAACTGTGGTTTGTTTGAGTATGTTTTTGATTAATTGCTCGCTGTTTCTACTTTCTACCAACTCAAAATTAATAGAAAATATTTTGAGGGGGTGTGGAGGGTACTCTGCTCTTGTTTTGCATGCTTTGAAATGTTAAAATTTATAATCAAATCCAGTCCCTTCTGTTAATAACTTTAATTACTCAAATTTGTAACTCATCCTATTGAGTTGGTTTTTTGGGGCTTCCACTCTCATAAATGAAGTGATTATCTGAAAATATCAACTGTATGATTAAAAAAATACGTTGCATGCCACTGTGGTTGAGGAGCCAAGTTCTTAGTACAAAAATCCAGGAAACAAAAATACAATGCTAGCTGTTATATTACTTGCCACAAAATAGTAAATCCTATTTCTTATCATGATCTTTAAAACCATACTGTCAATTTTAGCTTATTTGCTTAGGAGAAAGTATTGTGTTTTGACTTTGGGTTTGTTTCCTTATGAGCAGATTGGTTGGCCACTATGTAAATCCACATTATGTCCACATAATTTTGCTGTATGTGACTTTGTCTCTAAAATTGATTCCTCTTGGGAATTCTAACCTGCCCAAACAGACTAAGCTTTTTTTTTTTCCAGAACCTTTCAAAAGTGTGCCTGTAATGCACTTCAATTCTTTTATGCAAGTTCATAATAATTAAGATGGATAAAACCTCCCAAAATTATTCCCTGTGTGCTACTTTTGCCTTTTACTTCTCTATTTCCTCCATCTCCAAGGAGGGCATCAGAGGGTTAGACACCATGGTTCTAAGGATGGGGCCCAAGACAACATCCACCTCCTTGGAACTACATAAAAGAGTAGTTCCACAAAAACTGTGGAGTTCTTTTTACAGAGAATGAGTTCTTGTGCCGGGACCTGTAGCTAAAGTTTTAGCCCAGACAACTGCAACCAGCAGGCTTTTAAAACACAGTAATGTTTGCAGAAGAAATGCTGACTTAACCACAATTAAACAAACACACGGGTGCTCTTAATGGCTCTTGCAGTCAGAGTTGGTCAAAACACCAATCTAAATTACTTTTGGCTGCCTACAGATGGCTTGATTCTGCACACCAGCCTCAGTCATCTATCTTCTGTAACAGAGATTTGTTTCCACATTTTCATTATGCTGCCTGCAGGACCTAATTAAGCTTTTTCATTTTGCTGTGCCTAAGCATATGACTTCTTGGTGCTTTTCCATTGCTAATTGCTTTGGCAGGGGAAGGGAACATGAAGTGTGGCAACCTAAGTCCACAAGACTGCCTCAAGGTTTTTGAGCTCCCCGTGTATGTACAGGGCTGCAATTGTCATGGAAGAAATCCCACAAAGGAAAATTGTTTGATAAAATGTTGCATTTTTTTCCCCACCCTCAGGCAGCAGCCAAAAAGAAGTAGACCCCAGCTCTTGCTGTTTTAGTTTGTGTCTCAAATGCAGGGAGAAAACACCTCCTGTACTTCCTTAGCAAAAGCAATTTCATTTATCATTCATTCTATGTGAAGCAAAGAAGAAAATCCCACTCTCCTTTACTCCATGTGCAAGGTAGGGGCGTAATTTGGCGCTAAAGCCATAGTAACATCTTTAATGAAAGTCTCTAATGGTAGCATTCAGGAGCAAAAATTTATCAAGTATACAGTCTATTCAGATAAGAGTATCTGAATGCATTATAGTTTTGGGCTAAAATACACAGTTGAATTTGATATTTGTGTTGTGTTCTTTTGTCTCCTAGAGATGAAGATAAAATCCTTAGGAAAGGTTGAGATATTTGCCAGTGCAGAATGCTGAGTGACAGCCTCTAAGGGCACAGGATACTTCCTTCCAGAACATTATTTCTACACTTTTTGGGGTTCACATTCAACATAAGCAAGACCAAGAGATGTCTGGGCTTCCTTTCATGTTATATAGCATTCATGTTCATGTAGGTTTAGTATAAAAAAGAAGTCATGCAAATGCTCAGAGGGCCTGGAAGGCTTTAATATCAAAGGCAAGAGTTTTGGTAAAAAATCCACCACTGAAAATTCATCAAATTAACTTCATGCAAGTTTGAAAGGTTCAGTCTTAAAAAGACAAGTAAAGTCAAGAGTCTTAATAAATAAGATATGGATACTGCAAAATGGACGATGCAAAAAGAACAACTAAGTGACAGCTCATATTAAGTTCATCCTGCTTTGTGCAAAGGATGTATTATATTTTAAAAGCAATATATATTTAAAATGCCAACATCTTTTAATTATCCACATCAGCTCTCCATAATACCATTAATAGTAATGATGCATAATTATCACCTCAACAAAATAGTTATCATTTTTTCTAGATAATTAGATTGATTATCCAGTTATTAATCACCAGCTATTTTTGGCAGCTGATTTATCATAGCTATCTGCATGTAAGAGTTTAGCACTTGATAAATTTCAGCTAATACTGCCAGCAGATTTGTAACTGGTCATTGGTCTGAGCTTTAAAATTAAAATCTCATTTTTTAAGACACAGCCAATGCAGCATCATTTAAGGCCTGTAATAGTATTATATAGTAAATATAAGTCATAATTATTTTGTAACTGTGTTGCACAGTCAATTTCTTGAATTAATTACTATTGGTTTCTAAATAGAATTGTATGTAACTTCCAAAAAAATAACATGTAGTCAATATAGCTTCAACACATGTAGAGGCAGAAAATTCCATCAGAGCAACTAATAATTTTGTCAAACATGTAAAAATATTTGTTTTCTCTGTTAGATGTCGTTTAATAATATGTGCCATATTGTTGAGTTCAGAAGAGACAGAGAGAGAGAAACAACTGACTTTTTCTGAGTCTTGTGAAAAGAGATTCATTTACTGCCATTCTCAGCTGCAGAGAATGGGATTATTTCTGGATAAGCAGGCAATAGCTCTCCATTGAGAGGGTCTTTGAAAATGTGTGTGGTTTACATTTGGTTATCAGCTGAGCGTCAATCTATTCTCTGATTTTTTTTCAATCCTTCTCTTCTCTTCTCTT
>VWYO01025616.1:0-13401 GCA_013400275.1 Rhadina sibilatrix
TGTGTTTATTTCTGTATTTGTTTTTGTGTTTATTTCTGTACCTGTTTTTGTATTTGTTTCTGCGTTTGTGTTTGTTTCTGTGTTTATTTCTATGTTTCTGTGCTTATTTCTGTGTTTGTTTGTTTCTGTGTTTGTTTTATCTGTTTCTGTTTGTTTCTGTGTTTATTTCNATCTGTTTCTGTGTTTATTTCTATATTTGTTTCTGTGTTTGTTTCTGTGCTTGTTTCCGTGCTTATCTCTCCCAGCAGCTGACATAGAAAAGAAAACCTGCTGCACCAAGTTCTCCCTGGATTTGGAGGACGCCCTTTGTTGCCCTGGTGGGTTCAGAGCTGCCCAGCCAGAGGCAAAGCCCCTCTCAGTGCCAGGAACTCTCTTTGGGCTCTCATGGGAAGCTCTTGGCACAGCACTGATGGCCTTTCCTGGGAGAGCAGCTTCATTCATGTTTTGTGCATTCATTTATTCACATTATTTATGTGCAGGGCCAGTGCCCAGCCCTGGGCCCTGCCGGGGGCTGCAGAGGATTTAATTCCCTGCTGGAACTTCTGGCTCAGCAGCCACAGCTGCACCTGCTCAGCCTCAGCCTGAGGCCACTTCGTGTCCTCAGCCTCAGCAGCTCCTGCTGATTCCACGGGAATGAGAGCTGGGAGGGGGAGAGCAGGCAGGGGAGCCCTGGGCACTCCTGAGGGAGGGAGTGCCATGGGGGCTGGCAGCAGCAGCCCCAGCCCTGGCACTGCTCCCTGCTGCAGCTGGGTGTGCAGCCCCAGCTCCGGGGGAATGTCAGACTCCAAGTGATGGGTGTGAGCCACAGCTCTCCAAAAGGGATCCCAGTCCTGGGAAAACAAACTCCAAATGGTTAAGAACAAACCCCTCTGAGACACTTCAACTGACTGCAGCTCTCAGCTGGTCTCAGATTTGTCTCAGAGCCTCCCTAGATTTTCCTCTTTAATCCTCAAATGAAATTCAGTTTATTTCATGTGTTCTTTGTGTCCAGACAGTTACTGTACCCTTGCAGTCACTTGTAGGGCCTTTTTTCCCTACCCTTCCCAGGTGGAAGAGTCATTTCCATGTTTTTGATAAATCAGGACGAGCGTGGCCAGCTGATGGCTTCCCCATCTGAGTGGTTCCATGTCAAAAATAGATGCAAGGAGCCAAGGGAGCTCTGAGCCCCACGGAGTTACCAAAGGGATCAGCACAACTGCTGCTGCTGCTGCTTCACAAATCCTGCCTCAAACAGAGATTTTCATGATGGTTTTCCACACAAACAGTATAGAAAACTAGGAATTAAAATAACAGATAAAATTCCAACTATGACTTGGTTCTCAGAGCAGCTCACCCTGGCAAAGCTGGGCTGTGGGCGTCCAAAACTCAACCTTCCTCAGGCATCCTGTCCCCAGAAATGCCAGCAGCAGCAGCTGGCAGCACCACTGCTGGCAACAGAATGGTTCATTCTGAAATGGGGCAAAATAAGCCAGGTTATCCCTGGAGAGGCAGCAAAATGGGAGTTCTGGTTGCCTTTGTGCAATCAGGGAACACCCCTAACCCAGAAATCCCCCTCCAGCTGATTTTCCAAGATGAGCCCTTTTATTTCTAACTAGCTCTTGGCACAGGAGGTTTTTAGAGCAGGGTTTCAGCCAAAAGGAGAGGAGCTGGGCTGTGAGGTGCTGACATGGCAAGGTGGAGGTTCCAGAGCAGGGAAACAAGGGTGGCTGTCCCAGGGAAAGGGGCTGGTGTTCCATGCCAGCCTCGGGTGGGCACGGAGAGGAGCCCGGCTGGGGGCAGGGGCAGGGCACTGGGGGCAGTTCCAGTGGGAAGAGACCAGCCAGGTGTCACTGTCACACCTTCCCACAGCAGTGCTCCCCTTCCCACAGAGCTGTGACCCCCAGGGGACAGACGGGAGTGACAGGCTCGGGGTGAGCTGGGGCAGGGGGCCTCGGGCACAGCCCCGGGCAGGGTGCAGGGTGCTGCCCTTGCCCGGTGCCCGGTGCCCGGGCAGGGTGCTGCTCTTGCCAGCCCAGCATCTCCTGCGGAGGGGGGTCAGAGCTCCTCTGCACGCCCAGCCCGTGCCTGCGCTGCATTCCAGGCCCGCTGTCCCCGGGGACCCGCGCCCCTCCCTGCCCCCGGGGCTCCTCAGGGGTGATGGCCCTGAAGCGACTGCGACTGCCTGCCGGGTGATGTCAGCGGCATCCCAGAGAGGGAAAGGCCAAATAAGGCAGCGGTTCAGGGGAGATAAGTCCTAAAATGGGAGCTGTGCTGATGTCCAGCAGGCACCGAGCCCTGGGGTGACATTACCACGTGGAGAGCCCGGAGCCCAGGCAGTCCCAGTGCCGGGAAAATCCCTCCAGGAGCTGGGAAGCTGAGAGCAGATCGGCCCCAGGCAGAGCTCCTGGCTCCCCACGGGCAGGCAGGGCTGGAGGTCAGGAGGGGTCCCAGTGCTCCCAGGGATGGACACACCAACGCTTGAGAAGCTTCCTGGGAATCTTTCCCCTTTGCTGATTCCTTCAGCGTGGCTGTGGCTTCTCAGCACAGAGCAACCAGCCTGTTCTGGGCAGCAGCAGCAGCAATGTGATTTTAAAGGGGCCTGAAGGCAGGCACGGGGAGGGAGCTGGAGTGCTGCAGGAGGGGGAAGTGGGGCAGATCCTCCAGCAGCTCCAGGGCTGGGGCAGCAGCTGCTGGGAGCTACTGGGAGCTGCTGGGCTCAGGGCAAGGCTCCATCCCTCCTGGCCTGCAGGAGCTGTTTGGGGTGTCCTGGTGTGCTCAGCACCCTGGGCAAGGACAGAGCTGCACGGGGATTCCACTGGGGGAGCCCAGGCCAACCCCCTGGGAATGTGCCCCACCTCCCCTCTGTGCTGCTGCACTCCCCTGACACCCAGCAGGCAGCACGGGCACTGCCAGGGTTTTGTATTTATTGGATGAAATTGAATTTAGTGTCAAAAGATTGAACTTGATTTATAAACCACCCCCTCTCCCAAAGACCCAGGTCCAGGGGGCGGTGAGGGAAGGTTTGGGCTCACCCAGCAGAATTTGCTCCTTCAGGCACAGATGGGGCCTCACCAAGGGGCTGCTCAGACTCTGGAGGACTGGAAAAGCAGCCAATTTAATCGAAGGCACAGCTGTGCCCCAGCTGCAGCTGCCTCGGTGGCATCTGCACCCTGGCAGCTGTACAGACACGTGGCTGGGTGCCTGGGTGTGCTCACACCACGCTGTGGGGGCCTCTGGGCCAGTCCATGAGGAGAGGCTCAGGAAGGCCCCCAACGTCCCTGGGCATGGTGCTGGAATGGGCCACACTCAGGGACCGTCCCCAGGGAGCATCTGTGACAGCCCAGCCCAGCCCAGCCCAGCCCAGCCCAGCCCAGCCCAGCCCAGGCAGGCCCCCTGCCCTCAGGAGCACAGGCTCAGGATGGCAGCATCCCCCAGTGCCTCTCCTCACTCCCCTGCAGCACTGACAGCAGACACAGGGAGCAGCTATTGATAAAATATTGATAAATAACAGTGACATGAGCACAGGCTGGCAGGGCCCCTGCCCCGGCACAGCCCCAGCAATGGCAGAGTTTCCTGTGAAAGAGCTCCTGCTCATTCATCAGGCATCAGAAAGTGTGTGCAAGCCAAGAATGTATTTATTTTTCATCTAAATATAGTTGGAGTTCTACTCAAACCCTCCAGGAATGGCCGGACTCCCACCCCACAGCCTGGGTGCAGCCCCTCGTTCCCAGTGTGCCTCCACCCCAAGGTGCTCATCCCCCTGGGCTGGGGGGTGGTTTGGCACAGGGAGGGGTGATGGCACCACTTACCTGTGCCCAGGTAAGACACGAGTGGCCACAGCTCTCCCTGAGCACGGGAACCTGGGCGGCTTGGAGTGAGCTGCAGAACTGGAACTGAGGTGGGTCCTGCAGGGACAGGCCAGGGATGTCCCAGGCAGGGCACAGCCAGGGCACAGCCAGCCCCAGGCAGGGCACAGGCACAGGCACAGGCACAGGGCACAGGGCACAGGGCACAGCCAGCCCCGGGCAGGCTGGGGGGCTGTCTGAGGGGTCACTGCTTGGCCCCTGGCAGCAGCAGTGGAGAGGATGAAGTTTATCTCGTGCTTCAGGAATGCCTGGGAGAGCCAACTGGGTTTGTGTTTGTTTCAGAACCTCCACTAGCAACTGCTGGGGCCAGCAGGGTCTGGCCTGCTGATGATTTAGGCTGGTCTTTTGGTTTGCTGGCGTTTTTGCTGTGAAACCTTCTCTTTCCTGTGTGTGGAGACAGCATGTCCTAGCTGAGCTCCTGCATCTGCAATCACATTTCTAACAGCAGCAGCAACAGAGACTGCAACACTCCAGTGAGGATCAGATGGAGTAGAATCCTAATGTTTATTCAGAATTAACTACTATGGTAAAAATAGTGGCAATAAATAATGTCTGCCTGGGCTCTGAAAATGCAAAAGGAACAAAAAATAACCCCAGTCACCTTCATCTTTCAATGCATTCCTAAAAAATGATTTTGCTGATATTTGAGACTTCTTTGATAATTAGAATTTCTTATTCATTTGCCAAAGACCTGAAGTCTAAATAAAAAAATGTAACTGGTGACTGTTCTCAGCATCTTACTGTGTTCACCCGAGCTGACCAACCAGCCCCAGAGGCAGCCCCGGGGCAGGGTGGGCAGCAGGACATCCCCTCACCTGCTGCAGGATGCAGGAGCCCTGGGAGTGCTGCTCTGACACCGGGGGGATCTCGGGTTCCAGAGACGACGGTGGGGAACATCTGCAGGAAACAAACCCAGCAGAGACAGCTGCTCCTCGGGCACAAAGACAGGGACTGCCCCTGCTCCCACACCTCGCAAGAGTGGGGCAATCTCAGGGTAAATGCAGAGCCCCACAGGATGCCCGTCCCGCCCCACACGGTGCAGATGTGCCCCGGCAGGGTCTGGGCTGCAGTGAGAGCTCGGTGCTGCCCGGGCAGGACAGCTCGGTGTCCCAGCTCAACCCCAGCCAGCCAGCAAGAACCAGATGCTGAGAGAAAAGGCACTGTCCCAATGCCAGCCCTAAACCCTGGCCTCTGGGGGGAAAGCTGCCCCCAGCCCCGCCAAACCCGGCACCCACGGGGCAGGATGGGTTGGAAAGTGGCTCTGCTGGCCCTGCCCCAGCAGGACCCATCGGCACCTTCCCCCAGCAGCTGCCCCTCCTGCTGCTCAGTCGGAAAGGTTTTTCCAAAGCCTCTGGCCCTGCCTCCAGGCTCTTTCCCACCGCCTGGCTGTGTTCAAATGCTCGCTGTGCACTCCCTCCCACGCTCGCTGTTACTAACCTGTAACTGATGGCCCTGCACAGTCCCGAGGTGAGATCTCACGGGGATCCCCGCGGTTCCAGAGCCTCCTGCTGGCTCCTGGCAGCGGGAGAGGTGTTCTGCTCCCTTCCCAAAGGCACAGGCACCCCTCTGCTCCCTTACCTGCAGGGCTTGGCTGTGGCTGGCGGCCCCGGGGCAGCTGGAGGTCTCCTGCGGCAGAGCTGTGCTGACCTGGGCACGGCTGGACCGTTCCCCGTCTCTCGGGGTGGATGGAGATGCGTTTTGGCAAGCGAGGGGCTCCACACAGAGCAATTGAGAGAACTTGGTGGAAATGGGAGTGCCCAGCATGACAATAATGGCTTTTTGCACCACCTCCAGCAGCTGCCGCTGAAACCCCGGGAAAAGGAGCCCAGGCACGGCCCCACCTCAGCCCCGAGGCTGCACCTGGGCAGAGGCTCAGCTGCTCCATCTGCATCCCTGAGCTCCTGGCTGACCACAAACCATCCTCTGCCTCGGAGCGCGGCTCAGCTTCCCCCCCAAGGCCGTCCCCATAAGGAATAAAGCCCCTGTTTTACTGCCAAGGCACTAAATGCCCTCCCTGCCTCCCCCTCCCTGCCCGGGACCCCCGCCCGGCCGGCTCACCGCGGCTGCCGGAGCTGCTTCCTCCCGTGCCAGGTCACAGCAGCCTCGCTGCCCCGGCCAGCGCAGCTGCTGCCCCTCTGGATGCAGAGGCTCGGTGTTTGAGGGGATTCCGAGCGCTCGGCGGAGCCGCGGCGGGTCCCTGGATCTGTGCGTGCGGCTCGGCTGGGGCAGCTCCGGGGCTCAGCGGCTCCTTCACCATCCATCCAGCAGTCTCCAGCCCTGCCCGGGGGGACGCGAGGCCTTTGCTGGGAAAACAAAGAGCGACGGCAGCCTCGGAGCTGCCTGTCAATGCGGGAGGGCTCAAAGGGCCCCGTGCACCCCGGCAAGGGACAATCTCGGCTGCCCCGGTGCAGGAGGGCGAGCGCCGCTCTGCAGAGGCTGCTGCCCGTGCTCGGGCCGAGGCAGGAGCATCCCGAGGGCAGCGGGACCAGCAGCAGCGAGCAGCTGATTCATTGAGGCTCTTCAGGCCGTCATCAGCCCGGCGGATTCGTGCCTTAGAGCGGCTGCCTCGGTGACGCGATACCATCTCTGTTATCCCAACCTTAATGGGGCCGCGTAAACAAAGCGGCTTTAGGACAGTCCCTTCTCTTTTCTTCCTCCCTTAAAGATCATTGTTTGGATAAATCAGAGGGCGGTAATAATTCTCCCGGCTGCGCTGGCCGTGAAACCTCCGAGGAGCGGCTCCGGTGGCTGCAGCTGCCGTCCCGACAGCTCCGTCCTGCCCGGCCTCGGCACCCCCAGCCCGGGGAGCTCTGTCCTCAGCAGCCCCTGCCCAGGGAGCTCTGTCCTCGGCACCTCCTGCCCGGGGAGCTCTGTCCTCGGCACCCCCAGCCCGGGGAGCTCTGTCCTCGGCACTCCCAGCCCGGCCTCAGCAGCCCCCGCCCAGCCTCAGCAGCCCCTGCCCGGCAGGGATGCAGGGTTCGGGTCCCAGCTGGGACCCAGCTCTGCCCATCCGTCCCACCAGGCCCTTCCCGCAGGGCTCTGCTCCAGCTGCTGCCCCTCCTGCCCGGGCTCTCTCCTCGCTCCCTCCGTGCAGAGGAACGTTCTGTTCTGTTCTCTCCCCACCACAACCCGCGGGCTGGCGGCAGCACACGGGCTCAGAGGTTTGTGCTGCCTGGGCAGGATTTGTCCATCCCAGTTCCGTGCGGGGCCCGCGGGAGCAGGAGAGAGCCCGAGGGGGTTGGAGATGCAGGGTGAGGGGGAACCCGGCCGCACCCGCGGCTGCCGAAGCTCGGACCGAGAGCAGGCAAAGCCCGAGCCCGGAGGAAGAGGAGCGCTGGGGCTGCCCAGCTCCTCCCCGAGCTGCCCCTGGCCCGGGTTGTGCACAGACAGGTTATTCCTGCCCGGAGCCGCCCGGGGGCCTGGCACGTCTCGCATGATGCAGACGCACACTTCCTGCATCTGAGCTCAGTGATGAAGCCCTGCTCCTAACGGACACAATCCAAAGCCATAAAATTGTGCTGCACGACCATTAAAGGAGTCATAAATAAAAATTATTTCGCCAAGGCAAATGTTCCTGTAGGGCTGGCAAAAGAAAGTCATTTTTTTCCTTTATTAATTATTTCACTTAAAAAGTAAAACAAATTGACCAGCTCCCGAGCTTGTCAAAAGCTAAATGGGAACTGTCACACAAACAAATGTTCTGCTCATGTCGGGAAAGGAATTTCCTTTGAAAGAGGAAAGATTATCCAGCACTGCTTAGGATAAGGCAGTGGCAAGGGTTGTCCTCAGATCTACAGAGGAAAAAAACAACAGGAAGAAGAGATCTCTGACTGTTTTACCTGGCACACGGTNGACAGAGGGACAGCCCCGGGACAAAGGGACAGCCCCGGGACAAAGGGACAGCCCCGGGACAGAGGGACAGCCCCGGGCGGTGCCGGGGCCCCCATCCCGGCCGAGGGTCGCGTTCGCGGTGCTGTCAGCGCTGCGTGGAGCAACACTGACCCCCTGTGCGGGTGGCGAGCCCTGCAGCGCCCGGGACAGCCCCGGGACAGCTCNCTGGGGCTGCCCAGCTCCTCCCCGAGCTGCCCCTGGCCCGGGTTGTGCACAGACAGGTTATTCCTGCCCGGAGCCGCCCGGGGGCCTGGCACGTCTCGCATGATGCAGACGCACACTTCCTGCATCTGAGCTCAGTGATGAAGCCCTGCTCCTAACGGACACAATCCAAAGCCATAAAATTGTGCTGCACGACCATTAAAGGAGTCATAAATAAAAATTATTTCGCCAAGGCAAATGTTCCTGTAGGGCTGGCAAAAGAAAGTCATTTTTTTCCTTTATTAATTATTTCACTTAAAAAGTAAAACAAATTGACCAGCTCCCGAGCTTGTCAAAAGCTAAATGGGAACTGTCACACAAACAAATGTTCTGCTCATGTCGGGAAAGGAATTTCCTTTGAAAGAGGAAAGATTATCCAGCACTGCTTAGGATAAGGCAGTGGCAAGGGTTGTCCTCAGATCTACAGAGGAAAAAAACAACAGGAAGAAGAGATCTCTGACTGTTTTACCTGGCACACGGTGAGGAAAAGGCCAGGAAATGAGAGCTGCAGTGAGGTGCCCATCCCAAGGAGCTTTGGTCCCGCTCAGCCCGGGGGGCTGGTGAGGGCTCACCTGGCTGTGCCGGGGCACGGGTCCCCGAGCTGCTCACCTGTCCCGGCTCGGCCGAGGGGGTGGAGGGCCCTGCTCCTCCGGGGATGCTGCCCAGGGCTGGAGGGCGGGGCGGGGCGGGNCAGCCCCGGGACAGCCCCGGGCCGGCCCTGCGGGTCCCAGCGGGGACACCAGCCCGGACCTGCCGCCCCCGGGGACGGGCACAGCCCGGGCTGAGCAGCCGGGCACTGGGCTGGGAAAGGCTCCGGGAGCTTTCCAAACCCCGGACACCTCGGCTGGGAGCCGGTGAGCAGCTGCTGCTGCTGCAGGTTGAGCACGGCGCACACACCGGTAAGGCAGGGGACGGGGAGGTGAGGGGCAGGGCCCTGGCTCTGCCGGCCTTCTCCTTCAAGTTTCCAGCTTATTTTCATTCTGCTCGTGGGACAGGGGCCCTTTGTTTCCTCAGGTATCTCTAAAAATAACCACTGGGAGCAATCAGTCCTCCCGATGGCCAAACCCCGCGATGTTATTCAGCCTGTGAAAGTGACCTTTCACTGCAGCAGAGAAAAAACTCCATCCGGGCAAGGGAAGGGCACAGAGAGGAGCCAGGAAATGCCAGCCTGGCCACAGCACGGTCTGAGGGCACAGGGAGAGACTCGGGGTGTCACCCACCTACTTATTTATTGGGTTTTTCTTCTGAGACTGTGGGCAGCAAAATTAATTGCTCCCTTATTTCTCGCTATGAAAAGCCAGCCCCACAGGCCTCATCGGAAATGTCACATCCTTCCTGCAGGAGAGGCTGCCTCCAGCTGCAGGTCCTCAAGGCGTGGTGGGCAAGAAGCTCTGCGAGAACTTCCCAGTGGAGAGTAAATCAGTAAATCAGTGAATCAGCATCTCAGTCCCACCCAGAGCAGACAGGAACATCCCCAGGGGGTGGGGAGCGTCTCAGGCCATCTGAGAGTGGGAATCTGGTTCGGGCTGGAGGGGGGGAGGTCCCACACGCTCTGGGGTCACTGCCATGCTCTGGGTGACACCTCCGGAGCACAGCCCCGTGCCAGCCCCTCCCTCCCCTCCCCTCCCACAGACACCATGCACAGGCCCATGCGCTGGCACTTGCTGAGAGGTTGGTTCTGGAAAGGGTTATTTTTAATGGATTACTCGAAAACACAGTTTATGAATAGCTCAGTCAAGACGTACAACCGCACAGAAATAGCAGAGACTCGTCAGCGTGGCATCCGCGTGGCAGCGCCAGGGGCTCGCTGCCGCCGCTCCCGCTTCGCTGGAGACGCTTTTGGGAAGCGCTTTGTTTCTATTTCTGTGCTGTGAGATGTGTGAACAGTTAAAACTGCCGAGAATGACACTAAAGGGCTCCAAGCCGCGAGCGTTTAGGAGCGTTCACACCCTTAAGTGCGTGTGAATAGCGGGATACAAAGGAAAACAAAGCTGTACAAAGGATCTGCTGGATCCTGGAACACTGCTCCCGCTTCCCCCCTTTCACTGGAAAAAGCCGCCCAGACCAAGAGCAAAGGGAGATCTGGTTCTGTGCAATAGGGTCATTTGTCATGCCTAACAGCCGTAACCAGGGGGGTCCGGGATGGGCACCGCTGCTCAGGAGCGCTGAGGCTGCCTGAGCAAAGGCAGAGCTGCTCCTGCCCCGAGCCCAGCTCCTGCCCCGGGCACCGCCAGGACAATTGCCCCGAACACCGCCAGGACAATTGCCCCGGGCACCGCCAGGACAACTGCCCCAAACACCGCCAGGACAATCCCGTTCCGTCCCTTTCCCCAGGGAGCCTCACCTTGGCATCGCTGCCAGGGGCTGCCTTGGGCCGGGTCAGCCTGGGGCAGGAGGAGCCTGAATCCATCCAGCTGTGGGATCAAAACCAGGCGTGGGGATGGAACAGCCCCAGCTCGCCCCCGGCGTTTCCAGGCTGCCCGTGTCCGAAGGAGCTGGGTGGGCACCCCGGGCAGCAGCGGGGCAGAGCCACACCCTGCCAGCGGCACGGGGAATGAATGGGCTGTCACCCTCTGCCCCTTTCCTTGCCGGATGTCACCTCCCCGCCTCGCTGACCCCCACCCCTCAAACAGCTGAAGACAAACAAAGGTTTTTCCCCGAACACCTCTCATCCGACCGCAGCACTAAAAACAACCCGAGCTGACCTTTCTGGATGCTGAGAACCCCAACGCCGAGCCGGCTGCAGATGGACAGCTCACGAAATGGTATTTACAGAGAGAGGAGAAGCACTTTCAGCGTGAAATTGGCTGCGCCGGCCCTTATCAGCCCCTCAGCACCCCTGAGGTGGCAGGCACGTCCTGGCACTGCTGCAGCCATCAGCACTAACATCTGCCCGGGGACGAGGCTGTTTTCCCTTTCCATCTCAGTGCACCCCGGCCGAAGGGGCAGGGCCCAGGCACAGCCTGTGCATCCCAGCAGAGCCCAGAGCACTCCTGGCTGCTCTGAGGTGTCCTTGCCCTGCAAACACAGACTGGGAAGAATTTCCCTCCAGTGTCAACCCCAAATTTCCCCTCTGTCAGTTTGAACCCCTTGCTCCTTGTCCTATCCCTACACTTCCTGATGATTTATTCCAGGAGTACAAACAGTTGGGCTTTGTTCCTTTGGGTGGGTACAAATCATTTTTAGTGGCACTTGCCCATATAAAATGCACAGTCCAGGCTATTCCTATCTGAAAGCAGATCTTTGCCCAAACCAAGTGCTAATCCTTTATCTGGAGCCATTAAATTACAATTATTAGTCCAAGCAGAACAGCAGTGCTTCAAGCCAGGGCCAGAGTTATCTTTTCTTATCATTAAGCCATGAAGGAAAGAAGCAATAAACATAAAAGTGCACCAATAACCGCTCGCTCTAACGAGTAAAAATAACTCTGGCAGAACAGGCACACGCAGCAGAACCTTTCCCCAGAAATACAGAACTGCAAATAACAATCCAGGGACTTTGAAACAAACCTGTGCCCTGGCATTTGGAGCTGGAAGATCGGGATGTTGCCAAGCTCTGCTCCCATGGGAGAGCCAGGGGCTGGTGGGGGAGAGGGGCTCAGCAGGAGAAGCCCCAGCAGACACTCCCAAAGTGACAAAGTGCCACTGGTGTGCCAGGAGAGCACCAGGGGCACCTGACAGGGCAGGTGAGAGGGGAGGGGATCCCTGCCAGTGCCTCTGCAGCCCTGAGGAGCCCAGGGGATGCTCTGGCCTGGCCTGATCCCACACACAGCCAGCTGCCCTTTTCCCAAAGTGCCTGTAAAGTCTCTCCTGTTAAAGACAGACAGGTTCTTGCCTGTTCAGGTCTCTCCTGATGAACCCCACGTTCTCCATGGCTGCTCAGGGCCAGAGCTGCACTGCCCAGGTCAGCTCCTGGGGCTGGACACCCCCTGCCACCACGGGAGGCTCTCCTGGCCCCAGATCCATAGAATTGCTTTACATCCTGTTGCAGGGAGGGGGGACAGGAGCAGACATTTCCTAACACTGCTCCAGGACCCCGGGGCTCCACAAGGCCCATCCCCACCGGGGTCAGGTGTGTGCTCACCTGGCCTTCAGCACAAGCACCTGCAGAAGGGGCAGCAATTACCGCAGCTCGGGGAATTGCTTTCCCTTTTCACTGCCCGCACACGCAGCCCCAGCGCTCTCTCTTCAGGAGCAGCTGCAGCCCATTTGTTCCCTGGGGCCCCCGGCAGCTTTCAGCCCCCCGCCCGTCCTGCTGAGCCCGGAGCTCCCGGCACAGCCGGGCAGAGCCTCCCGTGCCAGGCCAGGGGACACCGCAGCAAACCGGGGCTGATCCCTGGAGGGGGCAAATCCGGCAGATCCAAATTCTCCCGGGGAAAACGGGCGCCAGGCCAAGGAGGAGCTGCTCTCGGGCCGAGGCGGTTCCGGGGGAGGAGGAGGAGGAGGAGGAGGAGGATGAGGATGAGGATGAGGATGAGGATGAGGATGAGGATGCTCTTTCTCGGGCAGCCCTCACTAGATGGAGCTGTGAGACAGCGGAACAGCACCGGCAGCATTTCCATCCCCCCGCCGCCTGTTCCAGCGGCAGCAGAACCCCACACGCTCCGTATCTACTGATCCGAATCAAAACCGCAGTCAGTAACTCCGGTTTGATAAAATATTCGGGGCTGGCATACTGATTGCAACATCCACTTTTTACTGGAAGCTCCTGGGAGCAGATCTGTTCTCCAGTCACCTCTGTGAAGCATTCCTTTCACCTGCTTTAAAAGTTCTATACAAAAGCTTGCTTTAAATAAGGGAAAATTTACAGAGCTCTGCACAGGAGAAAGTTTAAATTCCCAGCCCTTACTGTGCACACGTGCAAAGAGATTTCTGGACTCCTGCTCTGGCCACCACTGCGTTTCAAGTGTCTGAAACAAAGCCAGAAGTGCTTACATCTGGTTTTCCTCCTGCTCTGTGTTCCTCACCAAGCAGAAAATGCCCAGCCCTTTGTTTAGGGAGGGATGTAACCCTGCAGCAGCAGCAGCAGCCCTGGCCCGTGAGCCTCAGCAAGCCTGGGGCTCCTCACAGATGTGCAAACAAAGCCACCCCCTCTCCCTGCATCCATCCCGAGAGCATTCACACACCAGCACTGGGGACAGTCGAGTGGAAAATGTCAGTCTGGGGTTTTGCTTACCCAGGCTCAGGGGGGAAAGGCATTTGCAGCCAGGAACGTGTCAGAGCAGCCATCAGCACATATTCACGTGTATTTGTATTTCTCTGGGAAAAGAATGTTGGAAAATATTGCCCTTTGCTCATGCCCACCGTGTCCTGAGGACAAGTCATTTTGGCTTTTTCCTGGAAAANTGCTGCCCCCTGCACTGCCAGGCTGAACCACGGAGCCCCAGCTCGTGGGGTTGGCTTCTGCCAGGGCAGGGACACATCAGCATCTCCCCAGGGGCCAGGTGAGCCCAGCACAGCCCCCG
>VWYO01025616.1:16185-32413 GCA_013400275.1 Rhadina sibilatrix
AAAAGTAGAGGCAATGCTTCCTCTTGGTGTTTGTTGGTCACTGTTGGAGTGGGAATGGCCTCTGGACAGGAAGGGGGGAAGAAGCCAGCTGGAGGCTGAGCCCCGTGTGCTGAGCACCCCCAGGGAACAGGGCTTGGCCAGGGCAGGCACAGCCCCGAGCCTGGGACAGCCCTGGGGGCTGCAGGGACGTGTCTGCAGCAGCAGCCCCTGCCTCTGCCAGCCCAGGGGAGGAGGAAAGTGCCAGTGGGTTTGGGGCAGCCTGCTGGGCCTTTATTCCTCACCAGGGCAGTTTTTGCAGTGGCACACACCACACACCACACACACAAGGCTTTCCCCTGATGGGGAGTGGCCCAGGAAGCTCTCTCCCTGTTCTGTGCTTGCCAGGCCCTGCAGCCCCGGTGTCCAGCAGCTGTCAGCAGCTAAGCTGGGGTATTAGGTGCTCACAGACTTGTCAGCTTCTGCCTCTGGGTTAAAGCACCTCCCCTGCCATCTTAGGGCAGCCAGCAGGGCCACAGAGGCAGCCTGGCCATCTGCCTCAGCTGCTGCTTTGGGAAGGGAGGATGGTCAGAGGCACCCTGGAGCCTGAGCCCAGCCCAGGCACAGCCAGAGAGGAGAGAACCACATCAGAGCGGGGTGGGGAAGGGCAGCTGAACCCCCAGAGCAAAGCTCCCAGAGCCAGAAATAGCACTCAGCTCCCTGCTGGGTTATTGGGAGCCTCTCCCTGCTCCAGGGATGGAAAGGGTTTCATTTGCAGGCATCTGCAGCCTCCTGGCTGTGCCACAGCCAAGGAACACCAGACCCCTCTGGGCATCTCACCATGGGGCAGCACCCACATGGCAGCACCCACAGCACCCACGGGGCAGCACTCACGGGGCAGCACCCACAGCACCCACGGGGCAGCCCCAGCACCCCCAGCTCCCCCCCAGCACCCACAGCAGGGCAGGGTGCACTTGTATCACAGGGCACCAACCTGATATTCATAGACTTTCTCTCTCTTCTAAAGAGCACGACTCCTTGTATAGAAACAAACCAGGACAGCAACTCGAATGATAGATTACTGTTCTTCTGTACTTCCTCTGTGAAATTTAATTCTAATTGATGTTAAACATGACAGAGCTTCTGCCCAAACCCGTATTTGCCAGCCACGATTTCCACTGCCTCTGCAGAGCCAATGCCAGCACATCCCTGCCCTCAGCATCCTCTGTGTCATCAGCCCTGGAGGGCTGAGGCACCACCTAAACACAAGAGCTCCGTGCCCCTTGCAGGGCCAGGGCAATGCCCAAGGCAGGGCGATGCCCAAAGCAGGACAATGCCCAAGGCAGGGCAATGCCCAAAGCAGGACAATGCCCAAGGCAGGATAATGCCCAAGCAGGGCAATGCCCAAAGCAGGACAATGCCCAAGGCAGGACAATGCCCAAGGCAGGGTAATGCCCAAGGCAGGACAATGCCCAAAGCAGGACAATGCCCAAGGCAGGTCAATGTCCAAGGCAGGGCGATGCCCAAAGCAGGGCAATGCCCAAGGCAGGTCAATGTCCAAGGCAGGGCGATGCCCAAAGCAGGGCAATGCCCACGGGCTCTGGCACAAACAGCTCCTGCAAGGCTGGATTCCTCAGTGATGCTGACAAACAGGACAGCCACGCTCCCAAATTCTCCTTCTTTACTGCTCCTTCACTGCAGTTCTGGTCTGTTCATTTTCACAGGAGCTTAGATCTCACTCAGCTTTATTTCTGCTTTATTCTTCCCTGCTCACGAGAAAAAAAAATCTGGTTTGCTTGCTGGGCCTTAGCAGCAGGATATTTCCGTGGCTCCCAGAAGGCTCCCAGGTGCGCAGCCCCAGCCCTGCAGCTCAGGTGCTGACAATCTGCTCCCAAAAGCAGCGCTGCCCCCGAGAGCGCAGCCAGGGCTGCCCGGCTGGGTGGGTGGGGGGCAGCGGGGGCTGCCTCTGCAGAGGGAAATTCCGCGGCACCGTTCTTAACAAACGTTCTCGCACCGAGAGGTTCGGGTTTCAGCGAAACCCCCTCACGGCATCCCTTCTGGGGCAGATCTGCCCGCAGAGGCCCGGAGCAGCCCTGGGCAGGCGAACCCTGCCCTCCCACGCCCGCCCCGTGTGTGACTCTCCCTTCACTCGGTGTCCCGATCACAGCCTGAACGTGCTCGGGGACGCATTTATTTATAAACGCATTTATTTATAGCACCCCCAGCGCCTCTGAGGCACAGCCCTGCCTCTCCTGGCTGCTGGGGACGCTCCCCACCTGCGTGGGTGCACGTTCTGCTCCCACGCGGGGACACAGAGCCCTGCCCGGGGGGACAGCCAGAGACAGCCGGTGACTGACGGCACCGGGAGCGCAGTGCCACCCCCCGCACAGCCTGGGGACAGCCGGGGACAGGGACAGCCCGGGGAGGCCACCAGAGCCCCGGCAAAGCCTCCCGGCTGGGACTGGCCGGGAAAAGCAGCGAAGAAAAGGCTGGGGTGTTTGAAAGCCCCAGGGCCGGGGGGTGATCAAACAGCCCTGCCCAGGCACTGATGCTTGGGGAGGCAGCAGAGCCTCCCCTGCAGTGCCAGCCCTGCTCTGGGCCCTGCAGTGGCACTGCCACACTCAGCCCTCGTGGGGGCACCCACAGAGCTGCCAGCCCCTGGGGAACACACAGCCCTCCCTCCCTCCCTGCCTCCCTGCCTCCCCAGCCATCCCTAGGCACCGAAACCCCTGCCCCTCTCTAGCCCTGCTGTGTGAAGTGCTTCTCTCACAAAAGCAGTGCTTTTAAACAAACCTACACATCATCACAGGCAAGAGCTCCCAGGAGACATTGAGGAAGGTTAGCAAAATACAGCCCAAATGAAATAAATCTTCATTTAATACACAAAGTATCCCTGGAGGAGGTATTTCCACCACCGTGGTTCTGTGGGTTCGGCTTGGATTTCCTCGAGTTTCTATGGGTGAAAAAGCTGGAACCTGGGGTATGCAGGCTGGCACCACCTGGCTGAATGGACCCCGAGGAGCTCTGGCCACCCCAGGACCGTGTGGCCTCTCTGGGTGACACTGACAGACGTGACTCCTGTCTCCCCGAGCTGCTTCATTTACAGATTCACGGACAACCCTTTCTTTCAGGCCTTTGAGGCCTTTTGCCCCACGCTGGGCATTGTTTCTGCACACGGGGGTGAAATCCCAGCCGGGCAGGGGGGCTGACACCCACCCCGGCTCAGAGGCACCGCCGCCCACACAGATGCCATCCCCCTGAGGTGACAGCGCAGGGCCGGCCCAGGAAAGCCCCTTTAAGGGACACTTCAGGGCGGCCTCGGGAGCCAGGACATTAATTTTAGCCTGGAGCAGTGCCAGGGGCAGAGGGCAGCTGCTGCGGGCGGGGCCCGGCCGTGCGGAGCCGCAGCGCTCAGAGCCGCCGGCCATGGCCGAGGAGCGGGGCCAGCTGGAGGAGCGCATCCTCGCCAAGGACCAGCACACCAAGGAGATCGACCTGGTCAACAGAGACCCCAAGCACATCAACGAGGACGTGGTGAAGGTAGGGCTGTCCCACACGGAGCTGCAGGAGCCCCGCTGGGGCCGGGGTTGGGTTCCAGCCCTGGGTGTGTGTCGGGCTGGACGCAGCCGGTGCTGCCGGTGCTGGTCCCTGTGCCCCCCGAGGTGCCACCCCAGGGCTGTGGGAGGTGAGAGCCCCGCTGGCCGGGCACCCAGACACCGGCTGGCTGGCATGCCTGGTTCCAGTTAATGCCATGTTTCCTATTCTTTGAATGGGCTCTCCAGTTTCATTGTGGCTTGAACGTTTATGGAGACGCCTTCCTTTGTACCAGCAAGCCGGCAGCCAAAAATAACAGAGAAATTCAATATAACCAGACGGGTACTGGGGAAAGGCTGCTGGCCTTCGAGGCACCACAGTCTCAGCACCAGATTGTTTGATGGGTGTTCTCATGTTTGTGGAAGGTCGTTCCTTCCAGGGGTGCAGCAGCCCCCAGCTCCCTCCCTCCAGTTCTGACCAAGAGGAATTCCCATTCTAACTCCTGGGCTTCCTCTAGGCTCCCTTAGAACTGCAAACAAAATCTGTCTCTGTTAGCCAAGGATCCCAGCCCAAAGGAGAGTGGGAGGAGGTGGAAGGGTTTTGTTAAACCTGTTTGTGACTGTCACAGCAGAGGGGACAGTGGGCACAGAGCTGCTCACAGAGGATTTGTGAGGGGCCGTGACCTTGGCAGCCCTGCTGAAACCCAGATCTGCCTGTGGGCATGGAAACACCAGCACAGCTACAGCCCAGGTGTGAGCAAAGCGAGTTCCCTTGGCTGTGACAGTGACAGCCACCGATGGCTCCTTGCTGGCACTGAGAGCTGCCCCTGACACCTCAGCATCGTGTCCAACATCCCTGCCAGAGCATCCCACAGCCCTGCCCTGGGGCGTGGAGAGGTGCCTGGCCAGGGGAGCAGGGGCCAGGAGAGCCCTCAGCCCTCTCACCCCGGGCCAGGCAGTGCTCCGGGGCTCCCAGCCTGCGAGCACCACCAGCCGCTCCTGGGTGACAATGCCGGTGGCATCCAGCCATCCCCAGCCCTCCCCCGCAGCACATCCCGGCCTTTCCCTCTCCAGGATCTCCAAAGCCTGCAGAGCTCCCGGGCTCAGCCGCTGCCGCTCCAGCAGCACCGCAAGGCTCCAGCGCTCAGCATTCCTGCTCCCTAAAATAGCCCGGCCGATAGCGCTGGGGAGGGAGGGCGGGAGGGCAGAGCCAGCCCGGGCAGGAGCACAGCTCACCCTGCTGCTGCTGCCACTGCTGCCCTGGCCGGGGGCAGCCGGGGCACACCCCAGCAGCCGGCACAGGGCAGCAGGGAGTGCCCCGGGAGCGCGGCGAGCAGGGCCAGCCAGCGGGGCAGCAGGGGGCTGCAGGGCTCCACAGGGTGCTCCGGGGCTCCCCTGGCCCTGGATAAACACCCAGAGCAGCAGGCAGAGCTGGGGACCCCGTCACAGGAGCGGCACTGGCCGCAGAGGCTTTGCAGAGCTTGGCAAACCTGCCCCAAAGCACAGAGCCATGCAGGGCTGCCCTGGTGGCCTTGGGGCTTTCCCAGCCTCTGGGGTTCCATCAGGTGACAGTACCTGCGTGTGCCGGTCCCTGCAGGCAGCGCCCAGCGTCCAGACTCAGAGCCTGAACCTCCCCTGCTCCTCCAGACCCACTCCCAGCACGCTGGCAGCAGAAGGAGCAGCGGGGCAGAGCCGCTGCTTTTCTATCCCGCTGCTCCCTGCGTTAATTGATCCCTGCTGAGCTCATCGGGCAGCTGGGCACCAACCTGGGACAGTCCCCAGCACTCCTGGGCTTTCCAGGGCTGCTGATGGCACCTCAGCCCTCGGGGCTGCTCTCCTCATTGTCAATGCTTCTCCAGCACCTCCTGCTCACTCCAGGAAATTAAAGCTGACGCAGGGTGATTTTGTGATCCGAGTGCTTCCCAGAGCAGAATGGATATTGTGATTTAACGTGAGTGCACAGACACGCCAGCTGCCGGAGGGGAGGCCGGGCTGGGGTTCAAGAGAAATAGCTCAGCTTACATATTCCCTGGAAGTGAGTTACACCCCGAGGGGATCTCTGCCTGCAGGTTTGGGGAGTGTGTCACTCGGAGACACCCCCAGTGCCTGCACAAATGGCAAGGGCAGAGCTGGGCCCCAGCTCCCTTCCCCAGGAGGAACGTGGACAGACAGCACTGAGCACCTCATCCTGTGGTTATAAATAAATAATCCATAAATCCAGAGGGCTGCTGGATCTTTATTAGCACCAACACCTTCCTGCCGAGTGGGCAGCCACGTCCCTGAATGCTAAAAAAGGGCAGGAATGGGCTCTGGCCGCCCCTGCAGCAGCACTCCCACGCACAGCTGCTGTGCCAGGGGCTGCTGCCCGCCCTCACAGCTCATTCCCCAGATCAGGGCATGGGCTGGGACCCCCGGTGCTGGAGCCAGGACCCTGCCGCCCCCAGGCTGTGGCCAGGCAGTGCCAGGAGGTCTCTGCGAGGGCTCCTCCCTGCTCGGGGCTGCCGGGCTCGGGGGATCCCCGGCGCTGCCCCCGCTCTCCCCAGGCCCCTCCCTTTGGGATCTGCTCTCACCTGGTGCAGACCCTCATCATCGGGGCCCTTGCTGAGCCCCCAACCTCCCTTGTGTCCGTCTGCTCCCCTCGCAGGTGGATTTTGAGGATGTGATAGCTGAGCCCGTGGGGACGTACAGCTTCGACGGCGTCTGGAAGAGCAGCTACACCACCTTCACTGTCAGCAAGTACTGGTGCTACCGCCTGCTCTCGGCCGTCCTGGGCATCCCCCTGGCTGTCCTCTGGGGCTTCCTCTTCGCCCTCATCTCCTTCTGCCACATCTGGGCCGTGGTGCCCTGCATCAAGAGCTACCTGATCGAGATCCAGTGCGTCAGCCGCATCTACTCCCTGTGCATCCACACCTTCTGCGACCCGCTCTTCGAGGCGCTCGCCAAGATCTGCACCAACATCCGGGTTGCTGTCCGCAAGGAGATTTAGGTCCTGGCAGCTGCCCCAAGAGCCCTGGCACAACCCCCTCAGTGCAGCCTCCCTGCCCCTGGGCACACGGACACCCCCGCCTGCTGAGGGAGCTGTCCAGGGAGGGAGCTGCCCGTGGGCACCCCTGCCTGCTGAGGGAGCTGCCCATGGGCACCCTTACCCACTGAGAGAGCTGCCCATGGACACCCCTGCATGCTGAGGGAGCTGCCCGTGGGCACCTGTGACCCGGGATCTGTGCATGGTGGCAGGACCCTCAGCAGAGCTGCCTCTCATGATGCTCTCTGCACATGGAGCAGGCCAGACTGCTCCTTCCTCCATCCCAAAGGCAGAAGCCTTGGGAGAAGAGAAGCCCGTCATGGCTCAGGGAACAGCCCAGAGCCCCCCCTGTCCTGCAGGGCCCCGGGGGTTCCTGTGGAGGGCCGGCTGGAGCACAGCCCTGGCACAGCCCTGGCACGGCCTGCAGGTGCTGAGCAGTGAGGCTGCAGAGCTGCTGCTGCCACCGACCAAACGCTGCCCACTCCTGCTCCCCACCAGGCCGGGCTGGCACTGACACAAATTCCCTCACAGGAGTTGTTATTTGTGGCAAACAAGTGCCGCGGTGGGAGCCTCTGCGTTAAACCACCACACAAAACTTTTAGGGATAGAATAGCCAAGCCAAACTTCTCTTTTTGCGTGTGCTTGCATTTCAGCCAAGCTGCGAGAGCCAGAGCAGCCCGTGCGTNCCCGGAGCCGCGGGAGCGCAGGGGGGACGCGGAGCTTTCGGGAAGCTCACCTGAGAGAGAGAAGCTGGGCTCTGAGCAAAGCTCAGCGGCGTTTCTCAGGGCCAGCCTGCAGTGCACGCGTGTCCAGTGCGTGCCCGGGGAGCCCCAGGCGCAGCAATGTGCGTGCCCCACACGGCCGGGGCTGTCCGCCCCTGTGTCCCGGGATGGGGCCGGAGAGGCTGCGGGAGGGGCAGGACCGCACTGACCCCCCNCTGCTGAGGGAGCTGCCCATGGGCACCCTTACCCACTGAGAGAGCTGCCCATGGACACCCCTGCATGCTGAGGGAGCTGCCCGTGGGCACCTGTGACCCGGGATCTGTGCATGGTGGCAGGACCCTCAGCAGAGCTGCCTCTCATGATGCTCTCTGCACATGGAGCAGGCCAGGCTGCTCCTTCCTCCATCCCAAAGGCAGAAGCCTTGGGAGAAGAGAAGCCCATCATGGCTCAGGGAACAGCCCAGAGCCCCCCCTGCCCTGCAGGGCCCCCGGGGGTTCCTGTGGAGGGCCGGCTGGCGCACAGCCCTGGCACAGCCCTGGCACGGCCTGCAGGTGCTGAGCAGTGAGGCTGCAGAGCTGCTGCTGCCACCGACCAAACGCTGCCCGCTCCTGCTCCCCGCCGGGCCGGGCTGGCACTGACACAAATTCCCTCACAGGAGTTGTTATTTGTGGCAAACAAGTGCCGCGGTGGGAGCCTCTGCATTAAACCACCACACAAAACTTTTAGGGATAGAATAGCCAAGCCAAACTTCTCTTTTCGCGTGTGCTTGCATTTCAGCCAAGCTGCGAGAGCCAGAGCAGCCCGTGCGTGACCGGTTGTGTCTGCTCTGAGAGCGTGAGCTGCCCCCGGGCCGCTGCCGGCTGCAAAGGCACCTGCGGCACTGGGGCTGGGCTGTGTCCTCAGCGGAGCGCGGCGGGCAGGGCACGGAGGGCAGGGCAGGGCAGGGCNTGTGCGTGCCCCACACGGCCGGGGCTGTCCGCCCCTGTGTCCCGGGATGGGGCCGGAGAGGCTGCGGGAGGGGCAGGACCGCACTGACCCCCCCAGGCTCTGCCCAGCAGGAGGGGACTCACGTCCAGCCGGGGCCCTCCCCCAGCATCCATCCCGAGGGATGGGGAGGGCAGAGGAAGGAGCCTCTGCCGGGAGCCTGCTGCTCCAGCTCCAGGGAGAGAGGAGCGAGGGGCAAGAGGGCCAAGAGGGACAAGAGGTGCAGTTCAGAGCTGTTTCCTCCCCCGCGCTGCCAATTAATTTGTCAGTCCCTCTTCCACGGTGCTGCGCTTTCACTTCGAGGCCCTTGAATGCTCTTTTGGCTCCAGCCTTAAGTGCTCTGCTGAAGCAGGGCCCAGAAGGTCTCATTGTTCAGAGGCTGCTCTCAATTGTCTCCATGTGCTCCTTCCCCTTGGCTTCCAGCAAAGACTTGGAGCCAAAGCCTCCTCTAGTGCCATGCCAAGGATGAGAAAGAGCCAGGTTTTTACTGGAGCTTTTCCAAGGCCTTGGGATTGTGTACTGCTGTTATTCCATAGCAGTGTGGTACCCAAGCTCCAGCAACATCAAGGCTCAAGGAGGATGGAGTGATTAAAAACTAAAAAAAGGTATTTAGGTAATTACAGGGGGAGTGGGGGAAGGACTCAAAAACCACTTCATTTTTTGTGCGAATAAAAATAATTATAATCAATTGTATAATGGGCTTATACTATTTCTAACTTGTCATTGTTGTTGTTCTAGTAGTTCACTGCCTGAACCCAAAAACCCCTGAAATGCTGATGTCTCCTCCACAGGGCTCCCTGGGCTCCCAATACCTGGGGCACACACTACTCACCTGTCAGCACCTGTGTTCCACCTTCGGCCCTCCAGGAAAGCTTTTTGGCACCTGGGACACTCCCACAGCTGCTCTCCCTGTCCCTGCTCTGCCACGGCACCCCCCTGGCTGCAGCAGCTCCAGGTGTGGGGCACGGCCCTGCCTGAGCCCCAGCACCACCAGGAATTGCAGTCAGGGCTGGAGGGCAATTCCAGTGTCCCCAGCTCCCTCTCTTCTCCATGCACCCACCCCGGTAACATCCATTGCCCTGCTCTCCTTCCTCCCTGGCACAGGGGGGTGCACCCGGCCCTCAGACCCCTCCTTCCTTGTTTTGTGCAGGAGTTTGTGGCCCTCGAGCAGAAGGAAGGTGAGCGTGGGAGGAAAATGCTCTGTGGCGTCCTGAGGATTCCAACCAGTCAGCAAATGTGCTGAGAGCTCACTTGGAGCTCCCACAAAAAAAAAATCAAAGGGATAGGAAAGGTGCAAATGGAGCTGCTGGTGACAGTGAAGAAATAAAGGACACATTTAAATGCATTTTTCATGTTCATTCCTCTCATTTCATGAGAGGCCGAGTTCCATAGCCCTTGGAGAGCCCCGGCTGTGCCCGCTGCAGTGCCCGTGCCGGGGCAGCGCTGCGCAGGGAGCGCCCGGGGCTCTGTCACACCTGCCGGGGGCTGTCTCCGTGTTCCAGCCCTGTTCCCTTCATTCCCGCACCCAGCGCTCCGCACACGCCCCCCTCCCGCCGGGCACAGCCAGAAAAGTTTATTTACAGCATTTGTTAACGATAAAAACCCACGCCGTGAGCACGCCCCGGGCCCTAGAGAGCAGCAGAAAGGCGCGGGAGCGAGGGGAGGCTCCGTGGGAGCTGCGGTGACCCCAGGGCCAAGCCTGGCCTCGGGGACACGGCCGGAGCGTCCCTGTCAGAGCCCAGCGAGCCCAGCCCGGCTCCCACGCACCCACCTGTGCGGAGGCTGCTCAGCACACCCGGCCAGGAGCCGCTGTCCGGACCCCCGGGCCCAGCCCTGCCCGCTCCAGGCTCCTGGCGACCGCCAGCACAGCCTCGCTGGCCACAGGCTGCAGGGCTGCGCTGGGGACACCCGGCCCACAGCGCTGTCCCCTCCGACGCTGCTCCCTGCTGCCCCCAGGAGTGCCCTCGTCTGTGCCCCAGGCAGGGGGAGCAGGGCTGGCACGGTGCAGGGCTGCAGGGCTGCAGGGTTTGCATGGTGCAGGGCTGGTACGGAGCAGGGCAGGCACGGTGCAGGGCTGCAGGGCTGCAGGGCTGCAGGGTTGGCACAGTCCAGGGTTGCAGGGCTGCGGGGCTGCAGGGCTGGCGTGGTGCAGGGCTGGCACGATGCAGGGCTGCAGGGCTGCAGGGTTGGCACAGTCCAGGGTTGCAGGGCTGTGGGGCTGCAGGGCTGGCGTGGTGCAGGGCTGGCACGTTGCGGGGCTGCAGGGCTGGCACGATGCAGGGCTGCAGGGCTGCAGGGCTGGCACGGTGCAGGGCTGGCACGCTGCGGGGCTGCAGGCCTGCAGGGACGGGGCTGCCTCTGCCCCAAGCCAAGCGAGTGCTCCTGCGCTGAGGGCGCGGTGCCAGGCGCTGGCATCCCGCAGGATCCTGCCGCAGGTGGAGGTGGGACAGCGCCCAGCCAGGTCCCAGGGGTGACACCCATCCATCTCCCTGTGCTGCAGCAGCCCCTTCCACCCCACAGCGATGCGCGGCGCCTGCCCCAGCAGCCCCGGGTCCTTTGTCCCTCCTGGTGGCGCCCGGAAGGCGCCGATGTCGGGGTTTGGGCTCAGGAGGGCTGCCTGCTGTCTAAGCCAGGCAGCACTGGCACTGGACACAGAGTTGCCCCCCGCCCCAGTTAGATCCCGCCGCGGGTCCGTGCTCACAGCTGGACACACATCTGTCGGGGCAGCCCTCCGGCCGGGCCCGGCTCTCCGCAGGGGAGCCCCGGGGGCAGCGCGGCAGAGCCACCAGGCCCCGCGGGCCGAGGCCTCACGTCGTGGGCGGCTGCCCGAAGCTCCTCTGGCTGGCGCTCCTGCAGCTGAGCACGAAGGAGGAGGAGTTGCTCTTCCTGCTCAGCTCACACGCCGGCCGCGACTTCAGGTAGCGCGCGGAGCAGCAGAGGAAGCGGCGCATCAGGTCGTGGAAGAGGTGGCCGGTGTAGAGCATGTAGATCCAGGGGTTGCAGCAGCTGTTGAGGCTGGCCAGGAGCATGGCGATGATGAAGGGGGAGGCTGCGGGACAGAGGCACGGCGGTGTCAGGGAGCCCGACAGCCCCTCCCGGCAGGGATGAGCCCGCAGGACACCCCGGGGAAGGAGAGCTGGGCAGGGGAGCGGGGCGAGGCTCAGCCCCAGCGTCCCGGCTTTGGGATTTTGCTCGCAAGGGCTGCGTTTCCCCGCTCCCTCCGGCGCTGCCCTGGAACGCCTGCTCGGGAGGCAGAGCTGCCCCGCGGCACCCGCACAATCGCCCTTGGAGCTGCCCAAAGCAGAGAGAGGGACCGCGGCCCTCGGAGCTGCCGCGGCACAGGGCGGGTCTGCGCCCAAGCAGAGCCGGGGGCTCATTTCCCCACACCAGCGGCTGATCTGGGACAGGCTCTCGACTTCAGCCGCTCGGGCTGTGGGGCAGGGGGTGTCCCCTGCTCCGGGGCTGTCCCCGCTGCCAGCCCGGCCCGAGCCGAGCCCTTTGCCCGGTGCTCTCCCTGCACCTTTCTCCAGTCATCTTTCCTTCCCCGAATTAACTTTCCCCACACAGTGCTGTGCCAGGAAAGAGGACAGCCATCCCCACAGCACGGATCCCGGAGCCTGGCATCCCCCGGGGATGGGGGGTGGTGGCAGTGCAGTGCCGGACATCAAGTCTCTGGCTGCTGCTCTCTGTCCCCAGAGCACAGAGTGCTGAGAGGCTGGATCAGCGCCTTCTGGTGACAAGGGTGGGACTGGCATCTGCCATGGCACAGCACAAGGGGGCACATCCCCTCCCTGACGGCTGTGGGTGGAGATGGAGCCTTTATCGTGCTCCCTGTGCCCCAGCTCATCTCCTCAGCCCCTCTGCCCCCAGAGGATGTGCCAGCAGTGAGGATGGACACGGCTGGTTTGGCTGCTCCTGGCCCCTTCCTGCCTCTGCAAAATCCACTGGCAGTTTTTAGTCCAGTGAAGGAATGTGACTATAAATGCTAGCTTCCAAATGCACCTTTAGCCAACGGGTGTGTAATTCCTGCTCTTGTGATGTCTGCTCCAACTGCTTTAATTTCTAGCATATGCTAAAAAATAATTCCTTGCGGAGCAGTTACACATCCCAGGCACAAGACCTGAAATACATCACAGTGTTCCTACTCACTTGAAAGCACCCAGCCAGGCCTGACTCAGCTCTTCCCTCTCCACGGGAGGCAAATTGAATTTCAGGGAGCTTACTGCAAGGCAGGTGTGGGGGGGATTGCTGCCCTGCCTAGCTGGAAGAGCAGAGACCCCCGAGGGGTGCTGTGACCAGGCAGCTCTGTCCCTCAAGGATGGCCCCTGTCCCCAGGCCCTCCCTGCTGCTGGGGATGCCCGGGGTGGTGGGCAGAGGTGCAGCTGTGCCCGAGCAGGGCTGTGGGGGCTCTGTTGCAAACACCCAGTACAGGAGTGGGATGGGATGAGGGGCTCCCCAATTCCCACACCCTGACTGGGGCCACTGCTCACAGCCCACATGTCAGATCCCCAGCCCCGAGGTGAAGGGACCCACGGAACAGTCATGGTGCTTCACAGCCCTGCTTGTCCTCACGGGTGCCAGAGCCAGCTCTGACTCTGAGCTCAGAACCCTGCAGGTGTTCCCTGTGAAGTGTGAGCAGCAGGAGCCTCCCCCAGCCCAGGTCTGTGGAGGTCCCCAGTGCTCAAACCAGCACCTGGATCATAACGTGCAGCTCCAACCCACCTCAGAGGGGCTTTGGCCACCTAAGGGGATCTCTGCTGCCCGGCCAGTCTCCCCCAGTGCAGTCGTGCCCCCCTTGCCGCTGGCACCCAGGGACCCCCTGCCCTCCTTCTCCTCTGCCCTTCCTGTGGCTGTGCCCACACAGCTGGGAGGTGAGAACAGCACATTCCCTTCCCAACACCTCCCCTGCACCCCACCGTGCTGCCTGGCCACAGCACCTGAGCCTGGGTGAAGGGAAGGGACCCGGGATCAGGGCAAGGCTGTGGGGATGCTGCAGGCAAAGCCCCTGTCCTCTGCAGAGAGGTCTGACTGTGCTGCCCCCCGATGCCTCTGGGCAGCCAGCAGGGAGGAGGAGAGCCTGGAGGGAAGGGCTGGGGTCTCCCAACACTTGTATCCACCTCAGGCTTTTTCTCCCCACGCCATGAAAGCCTCCAGCAAAGGCCCTGGCAGAGCTCCCACCCTGCGCCACGGGCTGCCCGGAGACAGGAGCGTGATGGAGTGGGGAGTGTGGTACAGCCTGGAGGGGCTGGAGATCCCTGAAGCAAAGAGGAAAGGGAAAGGTGCTGCAAGGCCTACTGCCCAGGGTGAGCAAGGGAAAGGTCTCCCATGCAGCCAGAAGGACTGGGATGGACAAATCCTGCCCATCAGGGGCAGCAAAGCAGCAGAGGTTTGGGTGCTGCCGAGGCTTGTGTGCTGGGAAGGGAGGGGCAGCCCTCAGGAGTGCAGGATTAAAACACAGCACGAGGGAGGGCTGCTGCTTCACCCCAGAGCCCACCTAGGAACTGGAAGTTTTGACCAGCCTGCATGAGTTGGAAAAACCCCTAGAGTACCCAGGGAGGTGCATAAGCCACATTCCACTCCTCCTGAAATAAATGGAGCAGAGAGGAGCAGCAGAGGCAGAGCGTGCCTGCCCGGCTGCAGCTCTCTGGCCAGCCCAGGGCACGGAGGCACACGGGCTGTGGGACACCAGCTTCTCCACAGGGGGCTGTGCAGTGGGATAGGGAACGGGAAAGGCAGAGTGCTGGGCTGAGCAGCCCTGCCCTGTGAGCTGCCCTGTGCCCTGTGAGCTGCCCTGTGCCCTGTGCCCTGTGCTGTGAGCTGCCCTGTGCCCTGTGTGCTTCCCTGTGCCCTGCCCTGTGCTCTGTGCCTTGTGCTCTGTGCCCTGTGAGCTGCCCTGCGCCCCGTGCCCTGCCTGGTGCCAGCAGTGCACAGCCCCGTGCCCTGTGCCCTACTCTGTGCCCTGCCCTGTGCCCTGCCCGGTGTCAGCAGTGCACAGCCCCCTGCTCTGTGCCCTGCCTGGTGCCAGCAGTGCACAGCCCCGTGCCCTGTGCCCTGGCCTGTGCCCTGCCCGGTGCCAGCAGAGCACAGCCCCGTGCCGCGGCAGGGCTGCGGAGGCCGGGAGGGAGCGGCTCCCGCTCGGCCTCTGGCACCCGCAGACTCGGTGCCTCTGCTGAGCCTGGCTCAGTCCGTGCAAGGCGCTGTCGTCCCTGGGTGCGCTTTTCTGCCCTCTCTCCCACCTCAGAAAGTCGTGAAGAGTTTTTGCCTAAGGTGTCCCAGGTGGCTTTCCCGTCTGCCGGGGGACAGCACAGCCCTGCACAGCTCCAGCCACGTCAGGCAGGGAGGGTGACACTTTTTGTTCTGCCTGCCACCTCAGTGATGACAGGAGCAGCCAGCCCGAACAGAAAAAAATGGCAAATCCGTGACACCACGTTTTTAGGAAAAGGTTTTGCTCATAAATCAGGGGTTTTCTCTGGGAAGCGTTCTCCAGTCAGGGATCAAATAACAGCAGCATAGTCCCGGGGTGGATGGAGCGGGAGGAGGGGGAGAAGAGGCCAAGAGTAGAAAGCAAAAAGTCAGCGAGGAAAAAACGATACAAGAAAGGAAAGCAAGTCAGGCTGTGCAGCTTTCTCCTGAGCCCACAGCGAGCCCCAGCACCCGGGGTGGAAAGTGAATCTGCAGGGACCCCAGAGCAGCACCCAGGGACAGCCACCATGCAGGGACAGTCGCCACCCAGGGACAGCCACCACCACCTGCACTGCCCGACCCCTGAGCCGCAGTGGCCCGGAATTTCCCGGAGCTACAGCGGCCCTTGACCCGGGAAAGCTGCAGCTCAGCCACTGCTGCCTGTCGGGGGCTTCTCCGCGTTCAGGACTTTCTCCCGTCTCCCTCCCGCCCACACCCAGCCCGGGGCGGTTTCTGCCGTGGCTGTCCCCGGGGCACGGAGCCGCCCAAGCCCAGCAGGGCGAGGGAGGGGAGCTGTACCTTCCTGCGGGGCGTTGGTGTCCCACACAGACCACATCTGCACGAAGAAGAAGGGAGTCCAGCACACTATGAAGGCCAGCACGATGATAAAGGTCATTTTGACCGTGCGGATCTTGGCTTTAGAGATGAGCCTGGTGCTGCTGACCCTGGCAAACACCCTCCCGCCACGGGAGCCCGAGCCCAGACCCGCGCTGGGCCCGTGGGCCGTCTTCAGCTTCACATTCTGCCAGATCTTGAAGCTGATTAAGCCGTAGCAGATGCTCAGCATCAACACAGGGATGATATAGACCATGAGGGTGATCCAGGTAACGTAGGCTTTCGGTCCCCAGGGCTGGATGAAATCTGCCCAGCAGTCGTAAACCCCGTTCCCCACATCCCTCAGAGAAAATATGTGGATCTGAGGGATGCTGACCAGCAGGCACAGCAGCCAGGTGAGGAGGACAGAGACCCGGTCAGCTCTCCTGTGCAGGGACCTCAGTGGCTGACAGATGGCCAAGCAGCGGTCCAGGGACATCAGCAGCAGCATGTAGGTGGAGGCAAACATTCCCACTACCTGCAAGTACTTGATCAAGCGGCAGAGGAAATCTGGCCCGTAGAACCTGAAGGTGATGTCCCAAATGAGCTGGGGCAGCACCTGGAAGATGGCCACAACCAGGTCAGCGATGCTCAGGTGCTTCATGAAGAAGTACATGCGGGACTGCTTGTGGCGGGTGGTGTGGATGGCCAGGAGCACGCACAGGTTGCCGGTCAGGGCAAGGAACAGGATGAGGCACAGGACCGTCACCTCCACCTTGGCCATGTCCTCGTTCCTCTTCAGGGGGTCGGCGGTGCTGTTCCTGCCGGCGCTCAGGTTCTCCAGCCGGAGGCTGCCGTTCCCCAGGGAGCTGTTGATGGTCCAGGTGCTGCTCCCCGCCAGGTACAGCTTCTCCATGGCCAGCGCCGGCCCGCATCGAGCCTGGGGCAGGGTGAGGGCAGAGAGCGGGCAGAGAGCGGGCAGAGAGCGGGCAGAG
>VWYO01025616.1:32534-80820 GCA_013400275.1 Rhadina sibilatrix
CCCCGGCTCCCGCAGCCCCTCTCCTCTCGGGCAGCCCCGGCTCCCCGCAGCCCCAGCTTCCCGCAGCCCCTCTCCTCTCCGGCAGCCCCGGGTCCCCGGAGCGGTGCCGCGAGGGGGAGCGGCAGAGCGAGGCTGCGGTGATGGGCGGGGGTCCCGGCCAGCGCACCCGCTAACCCGAAATCCCCCGGCATCGCGCCTCTGGGCAGACAAGGGAGGCTGGGAGCAGGCGCCCGGCTCACCCCCCAGCACTGCCCTGCCCGAGCTGCCGTCGCAGGACGCCCAGGGAAGGGTCCCCGTGGCTGCCAGCCCGGCCTCGTCCAAGGAGCAGGCTCAGGCGCTGGTCACTTGGCAGTTAACACACCCACCGAGAGCTTCCCTTTTCTCTCAGGAGGAAGAGCATTATTTCTATAAAAGAAGGAGCAGTAGCTCCTGTGAGTGCTCCTGTGAGTGGTGGTGAGTGCCACCATTTGGCACCAGCACAGTGGTTATCCCCACTTTCAGGCTCCCTACAAGGGATGCAGAACCTGAAAGTGCAGGTGGGGTGTTCACAAGAGCAGGGAACCCTCCCAGTTCACCCCTCAGACCAGTAGCTCTGAAGGGCCCCAGCATCACCCCTCTCTGCTCCCCACTTCAAGTCATATCTCAAATCCTCCTCAGCCCAGCCTTAGCCCTGAACAAACATCCCTGCAGCTATTTTTGAATAGTTTTGGGAAGCTTTAGCTCCATGCAAGATGTAGAAATGTTAAATACTTTGGCACGTTCTTCCCTCCAGGGTTGACGTTATTGCTCCTTCAGGCAATAAAATGCTGTGGGAATCGCTGCAGAGCACAGCTCACCATGTGCAATGATTTTGTTGTTGTTCTGGTTTGGGGAGAGCTCTGAGGGAGGAGGTGACTGGGGGTGAAATCCTGGCTCCAGTGGAGGCAAGGAAAGGTTTGCCCTTGGCTCCTGCTCAGTTCCTTGAGCACCTTGCAGGCACTGAGGGATGTCCTTGGGGACTCAGGTGTACCAGCAGCACCTGTGAGATGGTGCCTGAGGTGAGGCAGAGCAGCCACTGCTCCTCTCTGGCCTTGGATGAGGTGTCACTCACGGCTGCACAGACCCCAGCTCCCTTCCAGAACAGACCTGAACTGCTGGAAAAGAGCAGGAAAGAGCCCAGAGCCCTTGTGCAGCCCCTACACGTGGCAGCTGAGCACCTCCAGGAGGGGTGTGCAGCGCTGAAGTGCATCTGGTATCAGCAACGAGTCACAGGTGCTCAGCTGGGCAAGAGCTGTCCCAGGCTTGACCCTGTTTGTCCCCATGCCAAGGCCACACTGCTCTCAGGGCCACATCCTCTGACAGGAGCAGGAGCAGCTCAGTGAGGACAGCCTGGGCTTTGGGGACTGAGTGTGCTCAGGGTAACATCCAGCTCCCAGTGCCCTTCCCTGGGTGATCCCATCCAGGCTGGGCATTGCCTCCAACAGCCAGAGCTGCTCGTGGCCCCTGGCAGCCCCTCAGTTCTTACTCAGGCAAAGCTGCAGCTGCTCCACAACTAAAACCCAAACACACGTGACTTTGAAGCAAAGAAGCCTGTGAGAATCAAAGGGGTGTCTGAGTCATCCCCCCCTACTTCTTCCAGCTTTAAATGTTCAGGGATGCCATAGAGCTGGAAACATTTTTATTTTAAAACTACATGCTTTGGGATAATCAAAAGCACAAACACTAAATAAAGCTAAATTTAATTGCATTTGGGTTTACTGCTGGATCTGAAATAGCTGTTTTTCCAATAGCTATCTGGAATCACAACTTTATAGTCCCCAGGACAGAAGAACTCTGGCAAAATGTCAAGCCCAGGCCACAGCTTTGCAGATGGAGCTGCAGCTGCCCATGAACTCGTGCATGGCTGCAGCACTGCAAGCACTGCAGGCTGGAGAGCCAGGACATGGCACCTGGCTGCTCTTCATGGGAACTCCTCTTTATCCTAGAATTACTTTTTCCTAGTCCTCACCTCTTGCACTCAGCCTGCAGGAAGCCTAACTCTGGTAAATCTAAAACCACAGAGATGAGCAGAGGAGCCAGAGATGCTGACCTGTGTACGCAGACAAACGGAGAAGGGAGGATCAACTTGGCCGCTGCAGTCCTGAATTCTATAAAGCACTCACAGCAGAAAGAGAATCTACATGAGTTCATGCATATATCAAGATAATTTCTTCTTTTCTCTTCCCCTGGTTTATCTGGGAACACATTAAACTTACTCAGTGTTAGAGAACCTCTCACATCACGTCCCTGAAAGGTTTGTGGGATTCAAACCATTTCCTTCAAATCCCCAATTCACTGAAATCCATTGGCCTCTGCTCCCATGGCCTCCAGCCCACACCAGCACTGGGGTCCGAGTCAGGCTCATCCGGCTTTGGGAGCTAAATCCTGGAAAAAGAGCCTGAATTTCCTGGCATTAGGCCAGTACACATTTCCATCCCCACCAGCACTGGCACTCCTCGTGAAACCCCGAGCCTCTGCAGACACATCCCAGAGCACACTGGGATGCCACCTCCTGCCCCGGGGTGAGCCCTGGGATGCAGCAGCAGGGCTCTGATCAAATCAAGGAGCTTAAACCCATTTAGAGAGCAGGCTATGGATCCTGCTGATCCTATCATCCAGGCTGATCCTGTCATGCAGATAGTCCCACTCAGGCTGGGGCAGAGCCTCACAGGGTGGATGTCTGTGGTTCCTGTAGGGAATTCCCCTGCTCCCACCTGCCCATCGCACACAGGCCACGCTGCCCTGCACATCCCAGCCCAGCAGAGGTGACAGAGGCTCTCCCCAGGCACCTCCCCGAGGAGCCAGGTCTGTACAGGGCTCCCAAGGACACTGTTTGTGTTAAAATGTTCCTTGCTTCATCTCATTATAGCCTCAAAGCCCATAAAACCAATGGAGCCTACCCAGACCCTGGGAGTAACAAGTTGGGATAATAAAGCTGAAATATGTATCCATGTGGGTTTTAACAAGGAGGCTTCAGGTTCAAGCTGTTGGGAGATTAAACAGCAATTTTATCACTTTGGGGCAGGGGATTACTACATCTGTGTGTAACTTCAAGCTGTTCATTGCAGTGCCCTGAACTCCCACTCACCACCAAGGAATGAAAAGCAAAGCAGAACCCCAGGGCACTGGGATTCACACCAGCAGCGCTGACCTGCACACCCAAGTGACAGACTGAGCATCTCCTCCTGGGATCTGGGATATTAACTAAACCTTTCCACAGTCAGAGGTATGGAGCACCCAGTTAATGCCAGGCACAGCACTGCCTGCAACTGATGCTTCTGTCCAGTAAAGGGAGGCACTTTTCTATTTAAACAAAATATAAACAGCAAGATCTATCTGGGATTCTGTTAGGCAAAGACAGAAGAGCCAGATCAAAACTAGAGTATAGTTTTAATATATATTCATATGCAAATTCTACAGTTACTTGCATATGTATATAAAGGGAAGTGATCAAGTTTGGTGCTCACCACCACAACAAAATCTTAGCCAAACGATACAAAGGAGGCTGCAGGCCCCAGGATAACTCAGTGTGAGTATCTAAGCAGGTGTGTCTGGGGATGCCCACATAGATGAGGGTGTTTCCAGCCCCCATTTCTCTCCCCCAGAGCACCTGCAACGGAACCGCCAGCCCAGGCCCCTGTGGGGCCAAATAATTAACAGAGCAGTGAGCTTTCACTGCAAAAATGAAGCCCAGCTACAATTATACAAACTTTTCTGCCTCACTAATTACTTCCCATTTGCAGTAATGTGTTTACCTTCTCCTTCCTGAAGCTGGTAATTCATCCTCTTCTTTATTTAATTCAATTCCAGGTGGTTGTTTTGGACCCAACTCACCAATTTGTCCAAATCATTTCGAATTCAGGCTCTCTGGCTCCTCCAATGCCAGGTGGGACAGAACCACGATTATTCTTTCCTCTGGGCAGAGATCCTGGTGTTGGGCTTGCCCAGCAGGTAACTGTGATTCATCTTCAACTCCTCTGCTTGTGTGAGGTGTTCCAATTCCAGAATATCTGCTCTCTACCAAAACAGACCCTCCTTCAACCAGAAGATTTTTTTTATTTTTAACTCCTGCCAGCAAACACAGCACCCTTGGAGAAGTGACTCCTGCATGTCCCCAGGTCCCTCCCAGGGGTGCTGAGCCCACCCCCGTGTCCCGAGCCAGCACTGCCCGCTCCTGGCTGCCAGGGAAGCTCCCCAGTGCAGGCAGAGCACTGTGACAGTGACAGCTCTGTGTGACAGCTCAATCAGTAACCACCAGGGAAAGGCTACACACAGAGCAGCACCTGCTCTGAGCAGGCACAAACAGCTATCACAGCCTGGGCAAATTCCCTTTGCCTTCGGAGGCAAAAACAATGCAATAGAAACTCCCTGCTATCTGCAAAGCCAAACAAAAGCAGGTGATGTCCTCCCACCCCAGGCTCCTGTTATGCCCCAGCTGCTGATTTCAGAGGGCACGTGCAGAGGGGGGCAGCAGGGAGGCAGCAGGAGGCCCGTGTCCAGCAGGGTGGCTGCTCCTGCTTCTCCCCCATTCCCATGATCGCTGCCTTTCTCACGGCTCCTGCCCGCCTGGGGGAACGGGACATTTGTACTTTTTGATTATTTTGTTTCCAGTTTTGCCCTTCTGCCCCGGCCTGAGGGACTGCTCCATGACTAAATTAATTTCCTCCTGAATGGTTCCCTGCCCAAAGCAGCCCTTCCCAAAGCTTCCCAGTGGCAGCCCAGCCCAGCCCAGCCCCACCCTGGCTGCCAGTGTCAGACCCCCTGGGAGCTTCTGCCCTACTCCCAACTCTCCAGGGAGCCGCAGTATCAGGAATCTGCCTCGGATCCACTCTGGGAATTGCTGCAGAGAGGCTGGACCCACAGCAAGGTGAAACAGAGGGTCCCTGGGACCCACGGCCCTGCAGTGCCAAACCAGCAGGTGATGTGCCAAACATCGGTCACGACCAACCCAGTGAAAAGGTGTCAGGGGGATGCAGGAACTTTATGATTACTCACCCAAAGAACACCATGGGGGGCTCCCCCCTCGATGGGGCCATGGGCCATGCTCAGCCCCAGCAGGACCCTGGGCCTCAGCACTGTCAGCACTGCCTCTGCTCCTGACCTGTGCCCCCAGCCCGGCTGCTCCCTCTGGCCCCTTGACTCAGTGACGGAGGAGCAGAGCTGCCCAGGGGAGCAGGGGACAGGACAGCGTGGGGAGGACACTGTGTTTCCTTCTCTGTTGTTTTTTCCCTTATGCTGTGCAGTTCCTGTGACTCTTGGGTTGGTGAGATGTGCAGCAAGAATCATTTATGACACCCAGGGGATCAGCAGCCACCCCTGGCAAAGGCTGGAGCTGGCAGCACCCTGGCACTCGTCTGGGGCTGGAGCTGGCCCTGGGTCTGGCAGGAGAGACTGGATCCAGCCCAGGCACACACTCTGCCAGGGTGGGAATGAGGCATCAGACCACTGAAGCCACATTTATTCCTAAGCCTCCCCCCTGCCCAGTGTGTCCGCTCCATGCAGCCTCCCCTGCACCTTGGCCACCTCCGAGCCCACTCAGGTTTGTCAGCTCCACAAATGGCACCAACCCACTGCCCTGTACCAAAGGAGGGAAAAAGCTCCATCTCAGACAAAGGCCACCAGTTTGGACTTTAAATGGTGATGACAACAATAAGTGATATAATAATCTTGACAGGTTGGCAGCAAACCAGCCTAATTGATGCCCATATTTGATGTGTCAGCTGCTCTCTCCCTTCTGCTGCCCCATGGAATTGCCACAGTTCCTGTGGCAGTGTGGCTCTTCAGCTCATTTCCAGGGGAAATGTCAGTAGCCATGGTGTCCCCACACCAGCACCCTCCCTAAAACAAGACTTTGCAAGCACCTGGAGAAAGCCCTTTATGACACTAATTTACATTATTACCATTCACTGGCCAACTGCAAGCAATTCCAATGCCTGATGTGAGCTGCTGTGACAAAAAGGCAGCCCTAAAGCAGACATCAATAACTATTGTCTTTCAGAAGGTTTGGTTTAGTAAAAAAAACCCAAATCAACACAACCAATTTCCTGCTTTGCCTCTGCATCTCTCCACTTCATGCTCTTATGATAGTTTTATCTGCCACAACTGAGCCTGTTCCAAACATAAATATTCCTGGGAACCATGGCTTGAGGAGGATTATTTCTGAATCCCAGCTACAGTCTGAAGCCAACACACAACAACCCTCAATCTTACTCAGATTTTGTGCCTTCTTTGCCAAGTTCACACTGACAAGCTCTAACCAAAACTTCAGGGCTCAGCAAAAGCACCTGAATTGTTTTTCACATTTTGCTTACAAGCTTTATTTTTCAAAGCCTTCCCTAATATTCAGGTTTCTTGCATTTCCTTCATTTTCTTGCACTGCTTTATTAAATCACTAAGTTCCCCCACCTCCTAAGGAAAATCACTTTTCAATGTAACTGTTTGCTTGAAAGCTAGAATACTGCATGTCCAACAACCTTCTGACTTCTTTCCAGTTTCAGGACTTCAAGTAACACCACATAATACTGAGTAACTTTACACAGACATGTATAAAAAAGCCTGTTAAGTGTAGGACAATCTCCCCGCATTCCTCGCTCCCTCCCTCCCCTGGCTGTGCCAGGGAACTGGGGCACCAGTACCTGCCCACCCCCAAACAAAACACTATCCTGCAGCTGCTTCCACGAGGGCAGGAGGCTTCCAGAGGATGCAAGCAGGAGCAGTGGCAGCACACAGACCCAGGTGCTGCAAGGGCACTCAGGCACAGGAGCCAGGTCAGGCTCCTGCAGGGCTCTGGCACTCGGTGCCCAGCCTCAGCCATCAGTGGCCCACAGGGCTGTGGGCAAACCCACCAGCCTGGTCATTAAGGCAGCTGGAATGGCAGTGGTGTGAAAATACAGCGTTTTACTCAGTACCCAGAGACTCTGAGAATGGAAAAGCCAGAGGTGTTTCCCAGCTGGGGCCCTCCTGCAGCACTAGCTCCTCTTCCGCTTGCCCTGGGGCGCGGCTGCAGCGCTCTCGGGGACCCGCGGCCGCAGCCTCCTCCTGCTCCCCGCCAGAGCCACGCAGCTGCTGCTGGGGAGAGACAGAAAAGAGGGGTGAGAGGAGCTTGTTAGTGCCCTAACACAGCACAGCACAGCACACACTGGGGCTGTGCAGAAGCACTGGGAGCAGCACATGGATAATGCACACGTACGTGTTACGGGTGAAGGGGAATCGTGGCATGGTTTGGGTTGGAAGGGACCTTAAGGATCATCTCATCCCACCCCTGCCACGGGCAGGGACACCTCCCACTATCCCAGGTTGCTCCAAACCCTGTCCAACCTGGCCTTGGACACTTCCAAGGATGGGGACAGAAATATTTCTCTGTCTTCTCATTTGAAGAAAGTGACAGCACCACAAATAATCCCATAGCTCCTGAGCCTGCAGGAACAAGGTCATCACAATGCCTCTCTTTCTGTCCCCAGAAACCAGTTTGGAACCCAAGGAACAGCAGCAATCCCCCAGATTCCTTGTTCATAACTAAGAACAACCCCTGGCACTGACAAAACCATGAGGATGTTCCATCAGAAAAGCAGTTTGGGGCACAGCTGCCTGGAAGCAGGTTGGTCAGTGTTACCCCAAAGGAGTGCTTGGGGCCTGCAGCCCTGCCAGGCACTCTCATTTATGGACAAAGTATTTTCCACAGAAAACTCAACAACTGTTTTATTTTTAGTCACAGTTAATTTTAAAGAAAAAATTCTTAAACTAGCTGTATGTAAATGAAGCAGCTGATTTCCATCATTCAGCCTTGGAGCTTAAAATTCCACATAGTGTTGACATGAAAGATGCCGCTAATCTGTCAACAGCTTTTGCTAATTAAACATTCCTTTTAAGTGCACTCTGTTTTATACCATCTGCTAGGCTGAATCCATCCTGCAGGGACGATTCGTTTGTCTTAAACTGGGAATTTACAACTGAAAATAACAATGGAAAACGCCGAGGTGCTCAAGTCCACATCTGCTGACTACCAGCAGATACACACTGAAGGTAGTGGCAGGAACAAGTTGTGTTGCAGAGCTGCACACGATGGAAATGGGTGTCCTGGGACCCCAGGCACCCCTGGGACCCTCAGCCATGCCCAGGGAGGTCCGTGTGACTCCCAGCAGTGAGACCCAGCTGGGATTTGTGGTGGGACTGAACATTCCCAGAGCACCGAGCCGAGGGACCTTGCAGATCCATGGCCCTCTGCAGCTCTCCCCAGCCCCTTCACAAGGGTTTTCATATGGGAAACAGGAACATCACTCAGAGCCTTGCAGACACTGAGATTTTAACAAACCAGCAAGTGCTCTTCTAATTTCAAACAGAAGTAAATCAAAACACGTGCTCAATTCCAGCATGTTCAACTTGTCAGTCTCACCTACAGCTCTGTCAACAATCGAATTCTCAAATGTAATAGAAGATCAGATTTAATTTTCCATAAAAAAAGCAGCTTCCTCTTTTTTTTTTTTTTTTAATTACAATATATAGTTATATATCCCTTAGAATAAATATATTCAATTGGGCATCTGTGGATTCTTGGAGGACTCAGGTATCATTTTTCAAGGATCCACATTCACTGACCAAACTGTGCTTCCCAGAGCTGTGGGGATTCTCCAAGAATCTGACTCTCCTGAGGCATTTGCTTCTCCAGGATTCCACCAACTGCAAACTACAGACCTAAACCCATCCCAAGGACTAGCTCCTGGATATTCTACTCACCTCTCAGAGGATGCTGAACACGTCTCAGATCCTTCCCCATCAGCCAGAATGTCCGAATTGGTGCTGAAGGGGAAAACAAAATGCATGGAAATTACTTCAGCAACACCTTCAGCAATGCAGGGCTCGAAACTTCTCTCTCTGTCTCACTTCATTTTTAGGTATCCCTGGGGTCTCATTATCATTACTTAACACACACGACAATTCTATGTTTGTGTCTGTTAGGTGGTAACTACACCACCTCTGTATTCCTAGGCACCAGAAAGTTACTCTGCAGAGGATTTGCAAGATGTTTTGGGGTGTAAAGTGTACCTTCTTTTTTTAAAGTCTCCCTTAAATGTATCAATAGGAGATAAAATTTCTGTAAGACATGAGGATTCTTTTTTCACCCTTTGCCATTTTGTCTCCCCTGTGAAGTGAGAGTCCTCAGCTGTTACTGTGGAGATAACTACAGAAGCAACAGGAATCTGGCTGGACAAACAACACCAGGTTAGAGTAACCTCCAACACATGCACGTTCAGTCATAGAGATAAAAAGGAAAAAGATACCAAAAATGGATGGGGAAACTTTAGAAAGTCAACACTGTTTTTACTCTCAGAATTAGAAGTCTATCAAAAGCTCATTTTCAGTGCACGAGTGGATGCCCAGGGAATGAGTTATCATATTTCCAAACCTCACTCTGATGTTCCAGCTGCATTTGAAAAAAGAACTGGGGACGACACAGGGCTATTTGTGTGCTTTTAGTCCCCTAAAATAGAAAAAGAACAGGTTTGAGGCCTGAACATGATGTACTTCTCTGCCTTGAAAACTGCAGCATTTATCACCCGCCGCGTTTGTCACCGCAAAACAATAAAACTGAAAAAATCTGGCCAATGCTCAAACCAGCAACGCACGGTCAGAATTCACATGTGGAATCCATGGTCCAGGCCCACCAAACTTCTTTCAAACCAAGTACAAAACGTCCTGGAGCGAGCTCCACCTTTGGCCTATGCTTGGAGCTGTGAACGGGCCCTTGGCGCCACGGCCATCGGTCCCCAGAGAACCCAATTAACTCCTACGCCCTAATTGCAGTGAGACTGAGGAGCTGCAGTAGCTGTACACACCAGGGCTCTGAACTCCAGCTACAAGCCCTGTGTTTCAGGATCCCTTCCAGCATCCCACTGCTCCACGCCAGCCACTCACTGAAGCAGCTCTCTGCTCCCGGCTCTCGCAGACATCGAGTTCAGTCACAAAGCTGGAGCAAGGCTGGATTTGGAGCTGACATAACTGCACACCTTTCTGACACATGCCAGTGGACAAAAGTCTTTGAAAATGAAAAAAAAAATATCCTTATGGATGCCACAGTTGAAAAACAATTATCAAAAAAACACTGCAAACTAAACAAAAGCGACTTTGACCACCAACTGAATCGCATTTTAATTTAACTTTTTCTTTCCCTGAAGAAAACTCCTCCCCTTAGCATCAAATGATTAGCCCTTAAACTGAAGATTATGAATAAGAGGAACAGCTGCCTCATTTTATCCCACAGAGGCCAAAGAGATCACAGAATTTAGAATTTTTGTTTTGTTCATTTCTCCAGTGTTTTCTGCCTTTTCAATGCCCCAGAGGTACCTACCTACATTGAATCCAGGCACAGCAAAACACCCCCTCAGACTTTATTCAGACTCCAAATTCGAGACAAATTCCCACAACAGGTTTTCTGTCCTTTTCTTAACTAAAGGTCACTCATTTCTCCCACAATTTCACAGATCATTTCCAGATGAGTCAATTTTTACAGCAAAACGATTCAAGTTCTTCACCTGAACTACTCAAGATGCAGCCAGCATCCTGTGCCAGGGTGATCTGCACTTACTCATGTGGTCACATTGGGAAAACTGCAGCTCCAGTGACTCAGGCAATTCCCCAACTCCATTGCTGCAGGACTGGTTTCCCTGATCCCCTACAGACAGACAGTCAACCAAGAGTCAGCTCTTCCTTTCTTGACCATCAGTTGGGTCTGACTTCCACCACCCCCCACTTTTTCATTTAAGATAAACACACCACCCTAAAATAGAGCAAAAAAAGCTGATGTAAGTGTGAATGACATGTCTTGTTCTAAAACTGAGAGGAGCAAACAGCTCTTTGAATTGGTTTATTTTAAGGCAGATTAAGTTCCTCCTGGGCCTCACGAGAGCAGCCAGCATCCCTGCCATCCATCCAAGCTGCAGTGTGTTATGGACCAGGCTCTGGGCATGGTTTCCCTCAGTGCTGGCACAAGCAGTGAGCTCCAGCCCCTCTCATTTTACCAGTGTCCTTTGGAGGTGACTGCCCAGCCCCAGGAGCGAGGGCAAGCAGCTCTGTCCCTCCTGCAGTCCTGCCTGCACTTTGTCCCCTGTAACAAACAGGGAGAGCTGGCTGCTGGGGCAGCCCAGGCACCGTGGCATGTCCACACTGAGCTGTGCAACACAACATCTTCCTGGGCCTTCCAGACCCTACTCTTCAGACCACGTGCCCATGGCTTCACCCTCCTGTCTCTGGAGAGGTCTGCCAGCCCTGGCTTTGCCCAGGCCCCTGTGGAGGGTTCTTGTCTGTACCACACCCTACACAAGTTCCATCATCTCACTGTTTTCCTTGACTCTTCCCAGGCTTCCTTAGTTCTCCATGCCCCCCTCTGCAGCCCAAGAACACACCTTTGAGGCTGTGCCTTGGGAAAAGGGAAAGATCTGCTGCACCTACCTGAACTGCTTCCCTCAGGAGCCTGGCAGCAGTGGGATGTGGTGGCTGAAGCACCAAGAGCACACTCCCTACCACAGCTTCTGTTTTCAGGGCTCAGAGGTGTCCACAGCCCACAGCTCCTGACCAGGGACTGATGTCCTCCTGGACACAGGCTGTATGTAAGAGCTTCCACCATGCACACCTGAGGCCACCAGCTGGTCCTACTTGACAATGTCCCCAGGACTCTCACCACCATGCCTCACAGCTCCTGCCATTTGTTACAGCTCAAAGTTCTGGGAACAAAAGTATGAATCAACAGCATAGCATGAACCCATATTTGAGGCCAAAATTCACAGATCAAACACTCCTGTCTAACACTGTGATCTACATCATCTCTGAGCCAAAGCAGTGCAAGATTTATTAAGTAAAAAAGTCCTGAAGAACTCAAAAAGGCAATTATTGCACTGATCAACACATTTTCATACACTTCTCTCATCTGACAGCGATGGCCAGGGTGCAGGACAGTGCTGCCTTCAACCTCAGCCTGAGGCAGCTGCCCAGGAAGAGCTCACACAGCACTCCCAAGCACTCCATCCTGCAGCTTTGCCAAACCATGTCACCCATTTCAGAGGGCTGCTGCCATCCAGTGCACTCCTGTTCCTACCTCTTCCTTTGCTGATGAACTAAAGCCCACACTGTGTAAAGCACATAAATCCAAGGATAAAAGAACTGCCAAATCCAGATCCTGGATCCTGATCAATGGCTCCTAAACTCACTGCCAAAAAGCCTCATATATTGCAAATGAGCCCCTTCCTTGGGCATGAACCCCTCCTGGCAGACACTGCAGTCCCTCTGGGTATTCCAACAGCACAGGGATTTGTACAGGCTGTGGGTACAGCACTTTCCCACCAGGATTTCAAAAATTCTGACTGTGCTTCAGCATCTCTGACAAGGCCAATGCTGGGTTTTGTCTGCTGTTCAAGTCTTAGTCTAATCATCAGGAACCAACACTTGTGTTGAACACAGTTTTAAGAAAAAATAATTTGCTTTTAAAATTACATGTTATCCCCGTTATATAAAATAGTTATAATGGAATATTTCCTTTACATAGCTCATTAACTGGCTTATCATTGTTCCTCCTAATTTCTTTCCTAATTTTCCAATTGTTTAAGTAGTTGTGTAAAATCTGGCTTCAGTCCCAGAAAGTCAAAGAATACCACAGGACTATTCATATGGAGCACTGCAGTCCTGTGGAAGCTTTGTGCAGCTGTTAGTTCAGAGCTTTGAAAAATTACCCTTTCAAAGCCATGGCTGTGTTTTGGTGCTTATCTGTAACACACAGTTTGCTCTCTCAGTGGGATCATCAATCTCTCCAGAGCACAAGCATGTTTGGGGTGCTGCTACAGCTTCCATGCCTGGCCTGGCTTCGTTCTCCAGCAGGAGCAAAATTCTCATTTTCTCAGTGTTAGCACTGACCTTTGAATAATATCAGTTCATCAGTGATTAGTGTACAATGGATGAATTTCTAATCTTGACCAACTACTCCCTTAGCATGTATTGACATGAGACTGAAAAGGGACAAGCCTTATAAAAATAGAAGAATCACTGATTTCTTTGCACCATTTTTTTGCAGAACAAACATTTCAACTCTGACGTGCAGACTGTCCTGTTATATTCCATATGCTACTCAACACCCTCATTTTGTTTTAATTCATCAAAACAACAGCCCTGAGTTTAGAAGTGCCCTCCTCACAGGAACACAGCACGAAGATTTGGAATGCCAAATATATTTCCAGTTTTGACATTTCAATGTGAAAAACATTTACTCTTGGCAAAGGACACCCTCTTGTTATCAGGAAAACACAAGCCTCAGAAATCCATTACTTGATACAAGACCACAATAGTACTAAAACCATCAACATCTAAACCGTTCTTGTTTGATTTGTGCTGGATTCCTTTTGCCACAATTAACACAACAGCAGCCCATGGTAAGCACCCAGTGATGAAAGATGCCCTTCTTTCATGCAGTTTGAATGACTACACCTGCTTGGGGCAGCCCTGCCAGTGCTGCCATAAGCCAGGGCCCTTCTGGACACAGAGCCCTGCAGGAGCAGCGTGCTGGCAGGAAGAGCTGCAGTCCTGGATGGAACTGCACAGTCCAGAGCTGCTCCATGGGCACAGCAGGACCCCTCCAAGGGCCCAGCCAGGACCTGGGCACTGCCCTGAGCCCAGCAGCCCTCCTGCCCTTTCAGAGCAGCTACCAGGAGCACCAACAGTCCAGACAAAGAGCACATTTGACTCTTTTCAGTAAGAGTTCCTCTACCTAAGCATTTGGAAAGGGGGACACTCCCTGCAGCCCTTCTTTATTTCCCAGAAAACTCAGGAAAACACTCTAAAGTGCTCTTTAGCCAGGTACAGTTGGCATGAGGAACACTGTGGTCGGACAAGAGGGACCTTCCATCATCACCAGGCAGCATCTGTCACTTCAGCTGAGCTCCCCTGCACTAATGCTGCTGCTCTCATCTCTTTGTGCACTCCAAACACTGGGGCTGGATGCAAAGGAGGAGAAGCTGCAGGCTGTGATGGTCCAAGGCTCCCTGGGCCTCTCCAGCTGCCCCAGCCCTGGGCAGTCAGAGCAGAGGGTCACCCAAGCTCTGCAGGGCAGTGTGTCCCAGAGCTGGGGAATCTGCTCCAAAAGCACACCTGAAATGAGACACTCCAGCATTGGGTATGACAGTGTGAGAGCTCTATGTGAATCCAGAGCCCTGGCAGCGAGCAAGGAACGAGCAGCACAACAGTTCCCTGATCACAGGGAAGGAAAAACTGTCATCATCATTTGCATCCTGAGAAACTGAGATAAAGCTAGTCCAGTGCTCACCTTAAAGGTTTGTTACACACTGAACAGCAAATAAACTGATTTGCTGCCTTTGTCAATTTTACAGTGCCAGTTCAGGCAGAAAGACACAGATAGCACAGAGGGGAAAGGCCAGAGGAGGGGAAGGGCTTTATTGGTCCATAAGGCAGGTCTGAAGCCAAACAGAAATTCAGTGATATTCTGAAAGGGCAACAATGACCCTTCCTGCCTCCCCAAGTGCTCTGCCAGCCAGCGTATTGCTGTTTACTGACAAATATTTACTGTATGCTCCCACTTATTCAAGGAAATGGAAACAGGCAGCAAGGTTTGATCCTGTAAAACAAAGACATTTACTGTTTGATGCTCCCTAATCCCCCGAGCTCATCTCCCTGTTCCAAAGTCTCCCTTGGCTTTCACTGACAATTCAATATTTCCCTCTGTGAAAGGGAACCCCCAGAATGACTTTTAGAAGATCTTTGTGAACCAAAATGACTTTAGGAAAATTAGTTTCTGTTAAGGTATATCAATTAGAGTGCTCTGTTAATAACCACCAATGAAGCCAATCACTACTCTTGGTGCTTGCAGAACAAGGAGGAAGAGGCAGGTACTAAGGGTCTAAGGAGTAGGAAATCAAGAAATGTCACTCCTAGCTCAGCTGGTGACCTTCTGCTACTTTCTCTAATTATCTCCCACTTCTGAAAACAGAGGAAACCCTTTTATTGCTGGTAATGCAGACCTGCATTCTCCTCTCATTTCTGTTATCAGCCAAGACAGCAAGATTGGCTCTCCTGCTTTTTGACACATAGCAAACCCCAATTATTCTGTATTTGTTTTCAATGACTTTTTCACCTTTCCTCCAGAAACTGGGGCCACAGGTCCTTACAGCTATACTACTTAAAAGACTGAGGCCATATCAATTTTGGGACCTCTCTAAATAAAACTTCCAGCAGATGGGAGGGTGAAGCAGTGGAAGGGACTCAGCAAACATACTCCTGGTTCCCCAGACATCCCACTCCTGTTTCTGTATCAAAAGGAACATTTACCCCAGCCATCCCTAGATGAGAACAGCAGCAGTAATGCAGAGAAAGCTCAGCTGAAGTGCTGCCTGGTGAGGATGGAAGGTCCCTCTTGTCTGACCACAAAACACTAGCATCACAAACTGTTCAGTGAATTCTACACATATTTTAGCTCCATCCCTCCAACTACTGAAGAGCAGGAACAGGCTGCAGAAGGAACCTGTGAGTACAGCTCAGCACCCCTCCTGTGCTGCTGGATGCCTGCACTGCTCCAGCACTGCCACAGCTGTTCCAGGTCAGCTCCATGCAGCAAACCCAGGCACAAGTGACTCCCTCACTAACCTGCTGCTTGAGCCAGATGACAATGAGAGCTCAGGAGAGGCTGATCTCTGCCATTCCTTCAAGCAATGAGATTCACTTCTTTGGCCATCAGGAATTTCTGATTGGAGTGCTTGGGGTTTCCCAGGGTCAACTGTGTGATGCTCTTCCCCAGGTTCTAGCAAAGGAAAGACAGAGATTAGAAAGAATGATAATGCAAAATACTGTTGTTTAGGATTCTGCAGCCTAGAGGTACATTTTTAAGAAAAAAGTAAGTTATAAGCATTTAGATACCAACACCTCATTCCCATATATTGTTTTCTAAAACTTTGACAGTTTCAAAGGTTGCATTTCTTTTCGTGTATACTTAAAAAAAGAAACCAACCAACAACTCCCTGAGAGCCAGAACTGTTTCCACTGCTGAGTTTCAAAGGCAAGGAGAGAAATAAAGGGTGAGAATGTGTTACACATTTCATAAGACATAACTTTATTTCAGAAATTAGCAAGCACTTAATGAGCACTGTTGGCTGCTTGTGCTACCTATTCCCTTCAGCCCCTGCATGAGACAGCTTCAGCTTTAAGTTTTACAGATCAAGTCAACAGGCTTACTTTTGGTTGTGATTTACTTCCTTATGCAGCTAAGACAAGGTCAATGCACTGCCACTTCCATTCCAACAGGAAAAATAATTTCTAGACAACACAACAGACAAAAATTGAAAACCATTCTGCTGGTTTTGTGTCAAGTGTTTTGTTCAATGAAAAGATGAACAGTTCTCTGAAAAGACACTTTCTGCCCCTCCAAACAGAGCACAGAGCTAGGTTAAAAATGCTGGTATGAAAAGACAGACTGCCCTCATGCCATACCCACAAACATTTGCAAGTGAGTTACTTAACTAAAAAATGGCTCAGGACATGAAGCCTCCCCAGATCCATCTCAGTGATAACTGATGCTGACAGTCACAGACACGTCCTGGCTCCATCTCAGGGCCCAAGCCATGTTCCTGCTCAAACCACTCTGACTCTTCTGCCCCTCTAGCAATGGTTTGGACAGAAATGGCCAAGCAGAACTTTAATTAGAGTGTGGAGGGGCTTCAAGAATCTTTGGATTCAGCTCAGCTTGCCCTTTCTCTCCCGCTGACAGGCATAATTAAATATCAGGGGCGTATTTTTGTCTGCTGAAAACAACCAGCAGATCCCAGTGACTCGGTTGTCCAACTAATGAAACACAACTCTGAAATTAGCAGGGTAAAAATAGCAAAGGCCTGTGCAATAATGCAGCCCAGCACAGTTAATATTTATCAAATCAAATTATTTAGCACCAATATATATCAAATCCTTATGGCGCTTCCCCTTCGGCAAAGCATAGCCCCATGTTTAAAAGTTATAAAGACTGGGAAGATATTTTAAGCTTAAAGATGAAAAGCAAGATGATGTAAATCAGAACAGATGATTAAAATGCCACCACAGACAGAGTGAGGTTAAATTACATCAACCAATAGTACAGGAGAGGGCAAGAAGAGAGATGGAGGGGGAAATTAAAATAAATGAACAAAGCAACAAAATTCCAACCAAACCAAAGATCTGTTTCAATTCTGTACAATTCCACCACTTCCATGAGAGCCCAAAGGAAGTGGATAAGGAATGGCTCTACCACCTGTTACCATCAGGCCATTGCTGGCTTCTTCCTTTGCCATGCTGTAATTCCCAGTTTAATTAAAAGGCAATTGCTGTTAACAAGGAACCCTGAGGAAACAGGCTCTAGGCATCTGTTCCTTCCCCATAAATCACCTTGTTGTTTTTCAGTTGTTTACAAACAGCCATCCAAGTGCAGATGTTTTGCACAAAACTCAAAACTGAAATTCCAAGGATTATTGGAAGCTCAGGGAACAAAGTGTAATGGAAATTGTGCAGGTTTGCCAGAGCCAAATGAGGTGCTGCCACATCCTGAACATGGTGCAGGATGATACATCTGCTCCAAGTTATTTTCCACCTGATCACTCTTGTGGAAAAACTCTATGGTTTTACTTCAGCTCTTCTCAGAGCCTGCAGGGCAGCACACACAGAACAGCTCACACAGGAGCCAGAACCCCCAAAATCCACAGCAGCCCATTCCTCCCTTCTAGAGCTGGAAATCCAGGCTGTGACCCCACTACCCAGTAACACACTGCCTCTGCTTCTGCAATAGGAGAGGAACATCTTAAAATATTTTATCCTTGAGATTCCTTAACTTCCCTTCACACAGAACAGATTATGCACCGCATGAAGGTCTGTGGGAAACAATAAGGATAAAATTCATACTATTATACTCTGCCTCATTTCTTTTTATTCTTCAGAGCTCTGCTGGAAGAGCCAGCACTGGAGAGAGCCACAGACTGTCAGCTCAAGAGCACAGGGATTGTGAGAGCTGGGGCAAACGACACTGCCATGTTTTCCCAAGTGTACAGACAACAGCACATCCCACTTTGGCCAGTGGGATTCCTGCCAAAACTCAGTCTCTTAAACAGATTAGAAAAGCACAAGTTCTGTTAGGCCGAGGAATGCTCTAAATCCCACATTTAAAGAGAGATGTTCCCTGCCAAAGCAGCCAGAAACACAAGCCAGAGGAGAGCAGACGATCCCACAGGCAGCACGCTTGGGGCACACCTGGGTGAGGTTTGGTGCTGTGGGGAGGAAGGAGAAGGAACAAGCTGGAAGCTGCTCCTTCCCCCCAGCCAGGGAGCAACTGCAGCCATGCATTCCCACTGTGCCCCAGGATACAAACACAAACCACAGCAACACCCTGCATGAACAGCCTAAAACAAGCCCAAGGATTTTATTGCTTCAGTCTCTGGACAAATAATTCCTGAATCCAACCCCCACAAACACTTCTGCAGCTCCCATCTGCCAACCCCCTCTCAGAGCAATGATGCTGGAAGGCTGAAAGGCAGCAAGCAGCACCCACCCTCACCTTCCTTCCAGAGTGGTCATGTGCCCACCCTCTGCACCTCCAGAAAACCTGAACCAGAAGCTGACAGCCCTGTTCAACCAGCTGCAATGTGCCCCAGATAAAGCACATTTCTCCACACACAGAAATCCAACTAATGCACTTATTATGGGTCATGCTTGTGCTCCACACTAAAATCAGCAGCAGCAAATAATTTTAGGGTCTGGTTGGTCTTTATGCTGGTTGGGGTTCTTTCCCCCTTAAAGGTTCTAGAAGAACAATAACAGATTAAAGATCATTTCTTTGGGAACCCCACACTTCTTATTGTGGTCCCAGAGGGGACCATTCTAAATGTCACTGACCTGTGGCTGCTGGCAGCTCTTTGACAGAGAATTCCTCTTTGTTTTCAGCACTTGCTGCTTTCCTCTCACCACTTTTCTTCCACCGTTTATTGACTTGATTCACCAAGAACTTGAATTCACTTCTGTGTTTGTTTCCTGAAAGGCAACAGAGCGTCACTGACCACCCCCACAGGACTGAGGTAAGGCACAAACACTGAAAGGAGATGAACAGAAACAGACACAAAACCTGAATTAAAAGCATTTTTGTTACAGTAGATGAAAACCAACCCAGCACTGTGATATGTTCCATTCTATTAATGATCCAAATCTGTGTCTGTGCTTTTTCAGAGCTACCCACAGTCCAGAGCACTGGCACAGATGAACACTTGATGCTCACTACACTGCTGGGGTTCAGGTCCTTTAAGTAAGTTAATAATGCACATACTCTCTGCACTTTCAATCACTTGGTATGCTTTAAGCACTCCTCTGCTGCTCAGCTAAAGCAATGGAATTGTTTAACCTTGGTACTTGAAATGCTTTACTCAGAGGCTGGGAAAATGCCCCGTGTCCTCAGCAGGATGCTGGGGCTCCCCTAAGCCTGGCCAGGCAGGGAGGGAACCCACTGACTGACAGGAGGGGCAGGGCTCTGCTCCCAGGGAACATAGACAGGACGAGAGGAAACTGCCTCAAACTGTGCCAGGGGAGGCGCAGGCTGGACATCAGCAAGAATTTCTTCTCAGAAAGGACTGTCAAGCATTGTGTCACCTACCTGAGGAGCCCATTCCAATGGCTGAGCACCCTTTCAGTGAAGAAATTCTTTGATGTATTCTATGATAAAAAACAGCAAGTTCTGCCCCACAGAAGGAAACAGATTTGACACTGACTCCCTTTCCCTGAGTAGCTGAAAACACCACATAAGGCCAAAAATTCTGGTAATAAAAAGCAAGTTCTGTACCAGATGCCGTGTCTGAGTCGCTGCACTCTCATTACAGAATTCCTTTGGTGCTTCAGTTTTTCCAGCATTACTATCTTTTGTTGTTCTGGCTCATGGCAGAACTACAAAGCTTTTTGAAAAGAAATGTCCTGGCACACAAGCACTGTTCAGCTGTACAGTAAATCACTGTGGTGCTGAAACGACACCCCAAGCACATCCCACCAAACTGCAGCAACGCAAACCAGCCCCAAACAGAACAACAAATACTTAAAACACAAGACAAAGCAGCAGACCTCCAAAGAATATGGCAAATTAAAATATTTATAACCAGAAAAGACAACCAAATCATCTTTTTTTTCACAGATGTACTTCCTCTCCTGTAGATTTTTAACTCTTTAAATAAAGACCATGAAAGAAGCAGAGTGGGCTGAGGGTGTCCCTGAGTCCTGCAGAGCAGAAGGAAATCACAGTGGCTGTAATTGCCAGGCAGAGCTCCCAGCCAGCTCCCACCCTCAGGTTCATCAAGCCAAAGCCTTAATTGCCATTTCATAAACAGAAAAAAAAAAAAATGCCAACAGTGCAACGTGCAAATTGCCAAGAGCCTGGGAAAGTGCAAAGAAGCAGAAAAAATGCATTTTCTCCCAAACAGTTTGTCCTGCATTTCCCCAAGGGTGTTCACAGCCTCAGCGTGGTTTTTTCATAATGAAAAACAGAACAAAATCACATTTGGGAGGTTTTATTCAGAATTCACACCAGAGTTAATTCGTTCATTCATTCATTCATTCATTCATTCATTCAGCTGGGAATTAGGGTCTGGGGTGAAAATACTGTAAAATAAAAGGAAAAAAATACTTCATTGTGTAATAAAGCTTTTCAAAGTCCATCTGTTTTACAGTGGAATAACGGCATTTGATAAGAGCTCTTTAAGCTCAAACTGTTCTTGAATTTTAACATACAGTCCTTTTTTCATGCTTACGATTTCTTCCTCATTATTTGAGGAAGAATCATTATCATAATCATTATTATGAGAAATAATTATCTGACACCAGTTACCATTTGTCTCTTTGGTCAGTATTTTTTTATTCATTTTAAAACCATAGCTTCCCATTAAAATATTTTTCTATCTTCCCCTTTTTCCTAACTTTTCAATTTTCAGTGCATCTGCTTAAGACTATCAAAATCTCCAAGTGATTCATTCTGTAGCCATGCCCTTTCAGCAATCTAAACTCAATCAAATACCTGTCTTTGAAACATTAAGAGAGTATTTAATATATTTTTGCTCTAAATGTGTAGAAGAGGCCAAGAAAATAAAACCAGGAGCAGGAAGGCCAGTCCCCTGTGGGCTGAGGAAGGAGTTTCAGAGCAGTTCTGCTGCAGAGAGCTCCCAGTGACACACACAGCTGCACATCCCACACCCTGCTCTGCTGGCTTCATGGCCAGCCAGCATGGCAGGACACTAAGAAAGAACAAAGTACCTAAGCAGAGATGCCTTTGGAGGCAATCAGTGTGTGTATTTAAGCTCAAAGGAAAAGGAAGTGAATTTAAAAGTATAATGAGGTGAAATGAGCGTGTTACTTACGATATTCAGCATGGATCTCATCAATTTCTTCCTCTGTCTGGTCCTTTGTGAAGGTCAAGCTCTACAGAAATCACACCAATGTTTTTAACGTAAATAAAAATATAATACAGCTGCAGACTTCGAAATTAGAGACTTAAACCTGGAAGAAGCAACTGTTTGCTTTTCCCCCCAGCTTTCAGTACCTCATCACATTAATCCACACTCACAGAACATCCACAGGGTCCTGCCCTGCTTCCACCGAGTCACCAGGACCAAGCCAGCCCATGTAACAGCCAGCACATGATGGCCATAAAATATTTCCTAACACTGCAACAGACAGGCTTCAAAAGTCACCAAAGTATCAAATGTCATGGGAAAAGAACAGGCACTATTGCTGATACGGAGGCATGGAATTTGCCAGCTAAATCCTAGAGAATTCTAGGAAGCAAAATATTCCCCACACTGCCGTGGAGGGTCAAAATCTTCCAGTATGGCCAAGGAGAACATTGCTCAAGAATTTTTATTGCAGTCAAAAATTGCTCCCACTTCAAGGGTTTGGGCATAAAGCTCAGCAGTGCACCCAGGACTGCCCAGGACAAGTGAAAATCAGGTTCATTACAGGATGCTAAATGTGAGCTCTAACATGAAACCTGGGGATTCCCACAATAAAGCAACAGGCAGACACTCAGTGCCCACTCTGCAGTTTCTGCTGGCCACCCCTCTGTGAGAGCCAAGATCAGCCACTTACATTTTCACCAGGTTTGTGACACTCCAGCTGAACCCGAATCTTCTCATTCTTCTCCAGCTCTTTAACAACCTCTGCAACTGTTTGGAAATACAAGAAAGGGATTGCTGAAACAGGAGCTGGGTAATAAAAAGCTGCAACAGCACAGACTGAAACTACCCTGAATTTAAAACACAAACAGCATTAGCCCTCCGAGAGGGAAAGCTCAGGCTCCAATCCCAAGCAAACACACTCTCTCTCCAAATCCTCCCAAACCTCCCTCCTGCACACAACAGTGCTCGTGGTACACTGGCTGTCATTCAGAGAGACTTTCCATTTTATACTGGATGGTTCAGTGGAAGGCACAGTAACTTCATCTACTGTTTAGCTTACTTTGTCCCCAAACCACCTGCCAGCCAACAGAACCATGTGCAGGCTCAAGGACAAAGCCCACAGCCCACAGAGGTATTACAACCAACTTCAACAATTGCCAGACACAAGCAAAGCCTATAAACAACATAACTGAAAGATTTAACTAGAGCCATGGCTGTGCAGAACCCTGCACAGTTTACTCTGACATTTACTTTCACAAATCTGTTTCTGCATTTCATCATCTCCACAGCACTGCCAGGCAGCTGTGGGCAGTTATTAAAATAAACACTTCACCATACAGTGAAGCAGAACAGAAGTTTATTAAGCTGTGCAAGAATAAAACCTGTTCCAAACTGGTTTAAGCACACTCCAGGAATCTGGCACCTGTGCTTCCTCAGAAGCTCAGCTACTCGTGTTACACAGTGACCTCAGGCTCCCTGCTACCACCCAAAAGGCATGTCTGCATCCTAAGTGTGAGTTTAATAATTCACCCTTTGTGCACAGGCTCTGAACACAGGAAGAGGCTGGCATTGTTTAGGGGAGAGCAGCTGAAGGGCACAGCACACACCCCAGAACTCTTCCTTCACTCTGCAGACTGGGTGCCACTCCACCCCCTGCACTGAGTGAAGGCTCACCCCAAGTAGCCCCAGCAGCTTCAAGAAGTATTCTGCACTGATCTTGACTTACACGAGCAAATTCTTCCAGCTCCAGTTCTCCCACCAGTCACACCCGTGTCACACCTACCCCAAGAGGTAACAGAGTGGGAAATGCAGACTGATGGTTTGTGATGGCAGCAGCCTCCCTGCAGCTTCTCACTGACCTGATTTGGGATTTAGGGAATCACACTGAGCATTGTACATGTGCACAAACTCCTGGTGTCTCTTCACGAGCTGCTGGCGGGTCCCAGAGGTAGACAGACCATGCTCCTTGAGCTTTTTCCTCAGATCCCGATCCGACAGCAGGTTATAAACCACCTTGGACATCAGCTTCCTTTTGTGAGCAGAACTGCCAGAGGAAAACAAAAGAGACTTTATTTAATTACCACTCCTACAAAAAATCAAAGTATTTACAACGATTTAAGGGTACTTCACCCACCCAGGATAACATACACATGAAAGAAACTGGAGTTTTCCACCCCAGTACTGGCCACGGCTTACTGGAATCAGCTGGAGAAATATTAAAAGCATTAAAACATCCAGCCAAAACTTGAATTAGGAGGTTTTTCAGCCTTCTGGAAAAATATCCTTGAGAAAAATAGTCACGTACCTGAAGGCAGCAGTTCCCAGCTAACAGAGGGGTGGTTGGGTGATACAGAGAGAGACACTAAAGATAAGTAACAGTGCTCTCAGAGGAATAACATCTAAAGCCAAAATTTACTGCTTTCCACAGCTTTCTGTCAGAAGGACTCAACATTCCTGGCACGGCTGGGAAAAACATCTTAATTACAGGAAACTGCCAGAGAAAATTCAAGTCCTAGTACAACTTTTGTCACCTAAAATTAGCAGAACATTTCCTCCTGTCAAATTAGCTCAGGCTTCCCCACACCTCCTGGTGAGATGCTCTCAAACTAGGAAAAACAAACGGGCCAAAGCCCATCTACATCCTCTGCGACTGCAGTAACTCACAGAGGAACAGCATTTAATTAGACATTTTTCCTTCTGCAGCAAAATAAAGCTCAGCTGCACTACTCTGGATTAGAGAGCAGTTAACAGCTTTCCACTGTGAAAATGAGAGATTTATTTGAAAACTATTCAGCACCTTCAACTTATCATATTGAAAATTTCAAGGTTAAAAAACAAAGTCTTATACAAAAACTGTCAATAATTCATTTACTCTCATCCAGCCCTGTAGCATGGCTGGTAAAAAGAAGATGGATTACCACAATACACTCTCTTCTCAAATTCTTTTGGGAAATGTAAAAAATTTCACTGAATAATTAAATTAAATCTTTTGAAAGCCCTACAGAAGCTTGGTGCATACTCCAGCTCACCAGCAGTATGCCCCAAAGAGTGCTGACAGCTTTAGCCACAGGAAAACAGCTCACAACAGGTTTAAATCCTAATGCTGGTTGGGTTTCCCCGTGCTTGAGAAACACAGTGCTCTCTGGAAACACACTTACACGTTGGAATTACCCCTGTGGAGCTTTGGGGGGCTAAATGAGCAGTTCTGCCGAAACTGCTCAGCTGTTAACACAGCCTGCTTTGAGGATAAACAGAGCTGACACTCCTCAGAGAAGCCCCAGGGATGTGCTGCTGCCAAACACCAGTGCCATAAAGCAGGCACTGCCCCAGAACTGCCAGCCCCCCAGGGCAGTGCCAGCTGGGGCACCTGCTGAAGGCCTAAGCAGTCTGGAGATTAAATAAACAGAATTTAAAATCCTGTTAGGGACATGGGCATGACACCAAGACAGATCTGGCTTATTTTTCCATTTATTAAGAACAGAGAAAGCACTAAACCACTCCAAATGGAAATTAAATGTAACATCAGATTTCAATATTCATTCACCATTTTTCCATCTTGGAAGTCCTCTAGCTTACAGATTGCACTCTAAGCATGACTGGGCAAAACAAGAGCTTTGACATAAAATTACTTTCTAACTCAAGGTTCAGGGGGATTGGAAAAACAAGCATTGAAGTACAAATCCTCCCAGTTCTTCAGTCTGATCAGTCAGAAATAACAGCAGCCTAAACTTCTGCTGTAAGTAAAACAAACTGAAACTCCTCTTCTGATGTGAACATGGCGACCGTGACCAATGCTGGGGCAGGGGCACAGAGCCAAAGGAATGCATTCATCTTATGGAAATCGAGATCTTCAGGAGACTTCAACAGCCCCACAGAGAGGAGAGAAAGGTGCAATTTTTATTCTTTAACTTGACAGCTATTGAAGAAAATGTCTCTTGGCACACCTGAACCGAAGGAAGCAATTCATTCACCAAATGACAAACGGGAATCAGTGTTACCTGGAGGGAATTTTAATGCCAGGGAGCAGAAAGGTGTCAAAGCACAGACTAACTCCTTGTGCTGAATTTTTTACAGCACTGGCCACTGTTTTCTTGATCACTAAAAGCCAAAGGGTAACTGAGCTGGCAATCCACAGACTTTCTCAAGGAGGGACAATCCCCACAGTGATTTCAGAGTGCTCCACACAGCAGGGAAGCCAGAAACAAACACAAACCACTACTTTTAACCCCAGCAACAAACAGCTCTGAGTTCAGCAGTGCACAACCCAGCCACACACATTTGGAAGCCCTCAGAGCTGCTCCTTACCTTCGGAGGCTGTCCTTCTTCTCCTCCCTGGTCAAGCAGCTATCCAGATGTTTGTTTATGTATTGCTCTAGAACAGCAACCTCACAGACAGGACATTCCACTGAAAGCAAGGGAGAAGGAATTCACTGCTGTGGGTATAACAGCAAAGAGCAAATGTTTTCCTCTGGGGAACTAATAGCTGGGGCAGTAACAAAACACACTAGTCCTGAGCTGCCTGTTACACTGTTGGACATTACATCTGAGTTCTCAGAACAGGAACAAAGAACACTAAACCCTCTCACTGCAGGTGTTTCATAAATACTGTCTGACCAACTACTCTGCATTTGTGGAAATAATTTCCATGTGATGCGTGCTCAAAGACTCAAAAAGATCATAAAATGGGAAGCAAGTGAAAGTTTTAACTGCTCAAAAATAAACAAGCAGTAAAGTTTCGTGTGAGTTTTAAATTATCAGCACAAGCAGGTCTGATGTGTAAAGCCATGACAGGTTTCCCATGGTTCCTTTCCTGGCTGTGGTACCTCTTTAAACAGGATTCATCCAGCTAATGAATACATATGAACTACAGAGTTCCAGATGAATAAATCGTTACACAAAAGAACAGCTAAATTTGAACTAATAAGAACCAGGGGTATACTCCTACACGGTGTTTTGTTTTAATTTAGGCTTTTAGCTGGGTCAATAGGATGGCTGCCAGCACGTCAGAACTCAGAGGATTCTGCCATTTTATTGTGGTTGATTAGTATAAATGAGCATTTTCATGCTTCAAAGTAAATTCACCTTAACTCTCTAGAATTACAAAAGAATAAAGCAGATGGCTCTTCTGGAGAGTGTGTGAACAGAAACTGTGCTCATTTTGAATTCAGGTTCATCCCTCAAACAACAAACACATTACAAAATAACCTGCATCTGGTTACTCCAGGATACAAGAGCAGAATAAATGCCAGTGGCAGTCTAGTCATTAGGGGAAAGGAGAGGAGAAATTACTTCATTTTTACTAAGACTGTTGCACAACTATTGTTTGTTAGTGTTGTTACTCAAAGCAAAGGAATCTGTAAGCGCTGAATCCCATTTAATTCCTTGGCAGCAGCTCAGGCTTTCTCCTGAAGAACATGCTTGGAGCAGAGCTGTCCCACACCAGCAGTGATGTGAAGGGAGCACGGGCCAGTTAAAGGGGAAGGAGCTGAACGTGCCACACACATCAGAAGCACACGGAGAGACAGCATGGGTGCCACATCCTGAGGGGCCTCTAATGCAAACAGCCAGCCACACGTGGGGGAGAGAGCAGGACGTAACCAGAAGTTAAACACCTCACCTTTCTTGTTGTCTCCTTTTACCACAGATGTAGAAGGCTTTTCATGACTTTCAGTGCACCCAGGAATCTCCTGTGATCCCACTTTGTTGTCTTTGCCACCAACCTCTGCAGAAGCGCTGTCAAGGTCGTGGTCCTCCTCAGTTTTGAAACCCTTCTGACCAGTCCATGCCAGGCCACCTGCCTTCGTGGAGGTGCAGACTTCATCCTTTCTTAAGGTGTCCCTCCCTGGCAGCTCTTTAGAATCTGGCTGAGAATCAGGACTGCAGTGGCTCCCGGCAGCCGGACACTGGCCACGGCCCGGAGGGGATTGACTTGGGGGAGCATCCAACACCAACTGCAACAGCTGCTGTCTAGAAACATCCAGAAAACACAGCTAGCACAACTGCATGGGCTTAAGAACTTGAACACTTGTTTGCCAACACACGTTTTCCAGGTGTGAAAAATACAGAAAATTCTAGGACTGAGGGCAAAAGAGGAGGGAGCAGTCCCACACTGGCTTCTCCCAGAATGTGCTTTTTTGGGCTGGGTGATGACACCTCACTGGTCCCACGCCCCCAGCCACAGGGACAGAAGAGCCAGGGCACAGCAGATGCTCCTGGCACAGCCCTGGGCTCTCCAACAGCACTCTGTCACCTGCCACCCACCCCTCCCTCAGCACCCGAGTGAATTACTCAATTTCTCACTAATGACAGAGACTCTGACAGGTGTGATTGGAGAGCTGGACAGGCATGACAAGACTGGAAGCTCACCCATCATTCAGTAAGCCCAAAGAAAGCATGCAGTGATGGAGGGGTTCAGCCTCTGCCACCACCAGCCTGGCCAGCTCACCTGGGAGCTGATCCTATGGCAAACATCAGTGCTACACAATGCTCAAAACCCTCTCACATTGTGGATGGTCTGTGTTATCTGTGATACTCTCAAGAATTTAACAGACTGCATGAGCCCTGAGCTGACAGAATTTTACCTTCCTGGCACAAAGCAGTAACTGCAGCACAGCTAACAACGCTCAGTTTATGAGCAGAGCAGTGTCCTTCCTTTGAAGGCTGAGATGAATCAACCAGGTGTCAGCAAGCCCAGATCCACCAAAATAGCCACTACCCAAAGCCTCCTGCACAACCCACCCTCCTCAGTCACTGAGATGGGTCAGGGCAGGGAGTCAAAAACCACCTGTTTAACTAAAGATGGATGGTTTCTTAACATCCTTCCCTCCAGCACCCTCCCTCTGCTTCAACAACAGCATAAACATCTTCCCACATTTTTTCCTTCAGATCTGTAATACCCACAAAAATTAAGTGTCCTTCAGCAGGCTCCTGGTTCTCATTTTACAGCCCTCTCACTTCTCTCTTGCTGAAGCAGCAATGAAGCAGAGTTGTTGGGAATCTAGGGCTTCCACATAAATAAATTCCAAGGAAGAGGCAGAGCTGTGAATCTTCCTAGGAACAACTCACACAGGACAGTCCCAACTGCACTGCACAAAGGCAATGTATCTCCTTGAAATTCCTCCTGCATCCTGCTGGAGGCTCAATCACTGCATCAGCAACGACAGCATCTGCTCTCTCAAGCACCCAGAGTCGATGTGTTTATTCCTCTGACTCACTACCTGTCAGTAAGCCTCAGCAGGAAACAGAGATAAACTTGACAGTAAAAACATTTTTCTTCCCTATGCACGAAGAAAAGCAGAGATTCTTTTCACTTTTCTACTTAGGCAAGTACAACCCTAATTTCTATTGACAAGATTTCTAACAAGGTGATGCAGAAATTGACAAGTTTTCTCAAAATAATCTCCTTAGCAGAGGGCAATGAAAACAATTCTCAACACTTCACACAAAACTCTACATGTTATTGTTGAAGATACTGGCCTCACTGCAACTGGTAAGAGAACTCCTCATTAAGTTCAGCTGGTGCAAATACTGCTCCTCCTCTTTCTCTCCTGGCCTGGCCATGAATTCTGCCCCAGAGCACAGACAGGCGAGGGAACAGAAGCCTGCTCATGGCAGTGCCCCCCAGGCTCCTGCCCATCACCAGGGCACTGCACAGTCACACCCATCAGAGCCTGCCCAGAACTGCCCCTCTCCCCTCACACAGAGAAACAACATCCACAGGGAAGCACAGGACACCTCCACTTCCACTGCACAGGGAGGGAGCTGCATTCCCACACATCCCCCACAGCTCATCCTGCAAACACCTGGTGCTGAGCAGAGCACAAAGGGGACCAGCGCTGCTCTGGGTGGAACAATTCCCACCCCCTGCATCTGCTGACCTTGGAGCTCAGCCTTCCCTCTGCTGAGTGCCACCAACATTACCATTTTCTTCCCCTCCAGGCCTGACTTAAGAAATGGGTTTGCACTTTGGGAAATGCTGAGAAGATTTAAGGCCTAATTTTCATCGAACTACCCAAGGCTCAAAGTCAAGTTAGAACATACCTGATCTTTCAAACAGGCTGAGCTCCTCAGCCCCTGGACTATGGATTTGTTTTTGGGGACAGCCAAGGGGAAACAAAGCAGATGGAGAAGAAGCGGGGAGACAGAAGATTTGTCCTGTACCAACCTCACCAGGACAGAACAGCAGTGGTGTTCAGCAGTGTCCCCTCAGCCCAGGGGAGAGACCCTGCTGCCCCAGGTGCCCTGGACACCACAGTGACCACTGCCTGCACCCCCTGAGCAGTCTGTCCCAGTAAAGCAGGCAGCTTCTCCCTCCCAGAGCCCGAGGGAGCCCTGCACTGGTTCCCTCCACCCAGGCCAGACTGGGCTCCACAGCCCTACTGATCCAGCTTCATGGGAGAAGTTGACTGAGCTCCAAGTCAAAAAAGGAAAGGTTATTGAACTACCTCACTGGTAAGATTTATACTGATCCATTAAAGCAGTCCAAAAAAAAAAAATTAACATTTAAGATTCAATATCATAATGGATCCAAGTCAGCACTACTCGTTCCCTACAAAATTAGGCATTAACAAAAAAACCAGTAATCCATTTATCACTAGGAAGCACCAGAATTCCAGCTGAAACAACGGAACTGTAGGATTTAAATTACTCAAATAAATCAATTAAATCTAGTAGTGGTCATATAGAAGATTAGCTCTATCTACAGTCTATGATCTTCATCAGGGAAAAAATGTCTCATGAAACAAAGCTATCAACTGAACTATGCTTCTTGTCACTTACAAAGCCAAAAGTCTCATTGACTTCCAACTCCAAGTTAATTTCAGAGAAAAAGATCAAAGTGCATTTGTCTCCTGTAGAGACAGGAGCACTCATAGAATTCCTAGCAAATCACTGAGTAGCTTCTCATCAAAAGCAAACAGATAATACAAGGAGCTTCATGTATCTACCATTGTGAGAATTTACCAAGTCATATTTATTCTGTTGTTCCTGTCTTTTAAAGGGATGTGAAGCTCAAAAATTAATTACAAAGAAGCAGAGAAGTAGCTAAGAAATCGAGTTGAAAGCACAGCACTCCACTACTTTCCTTCCTCAAGAGAACTCACATTTTTAGTCTTTCAATACCTGTATTTTTCCTAGCCTGGGACTTCACCAAAAGAATGCTCTTGCAAGGTGATCATTACCACTGGACAAAATCCTCCTATTCACAATCTCCCCTGCACAGACAGGAAGGATCCTGAAGAAAACCTTTACTACCATCATTTCCCCCACAGAACCCTGACGTGTCTGTTGACCCCCCACACACTGGCAGGGACTGTAACTTCAGGAGCAGCTAAGCAGAAGCAAAACCAAAATAAGCTTGTAAACATCACCTGAGTGGACAGTAACCTTCCGCCAGAACACTGCAGGCTTTTCCCAAAGTGTAAACATTCACCTTTGACAATGCCTCTGGGACACCACATTTTATTTTGCTCAGTTCTCACACTGCTCCTCTGCAGGGCTCTGAGCCTGGTCACACAGTCACACCCTCCCAGCTGCCAAACCAGAGAGAGTAGCCATGAAATTACAGAAATACCTTGCAGAATTAAAGCTCTTCACTAGATCATCTAAAATCCGGTTGTTTTTCAGGTCAGATTCTGAGACTGCCTATTAAAAAAAAAAATGAAAGAAAAAAACCTGAACAAACAAACATTCAAACACAGTGAAAACAGCAAGTGCCCAGAAAATGTTCAAGTGATCGATAACTTGCTTCTTGGCTTGATGCCTCAACTACCCCCACTAAAGTGCTACAGGAATTAAGATGCTTAAAGGGTAAACACTTATTCCCCAAAAATATCTCATATTAAAATAACTGTCTGACAACCTAAGTCTGGGATATTAAGGGTAATAGGTAAAAACAAAGCATAAAGCTAAAGCAACAAAGCCCAGTGTGCCCAGACTCCAACAATGGTTTATTGCAGCACAGGTCTAACAATTTTGCAAACCAAAACAAAGATCTTCTGAGGGTGATAAGAACCTTAAGCAACAAAACATGAAAACTGATGAAGGGAAATGTTAATCTCCTGATTATGGGATGAAAAGATGAATTACGAGATGCCTTTGTGCATTCAATTAATTATTTTTAAACAATTTCTGATTTTTACCTCACTGCAACAACTCTCTCTGCTCTTCTTTTCAACAAAGCTTTTATTAATTTTTATTTTATTTTGAGATTAAATAGGACCACTCACACAGAGAAAATGAAATGCTCATGTTTCAGCACTGCTGGTTTAAATGAAGGAATACTTTAACAAATTAATGCTAAATGCTTTGTGACAGATTGCACTCACAGCCCTGAGCCCAACCCTGGGTCTGATGCTCCATCCCCTTCCCCCTGCACTGAGAGAGGAAGGTCTCTGAAACAGGAGAACTCCAGATGCAAGAGCAGCACGCTTTTCCCAGGCAACCAGAACTGATTATTTGGTGTAGTCCAAAGGGAAAAGCTCCCAAGATTTGCCAAATGATAAAAAATAAACTGAGGAGAAGTTTATTTCCAAATAAACCAAACCAAAAGCACACTTACCACACAGCACATTGGACACTGCGTTTTGTAGGACAGAAACTTGCGGATACAAAGGGAACAATCTGCACAAAGGAAATAAGAACTTTGAACATTATTCCAAAGGCAGTTCCACATCCTTGCTTGTGCACTTCCTTATTGTACAACACATGCAAGCTATTCCACAATGCACAAATCTTGAAAATACACCATCTTCACATGGAAATTGAGATCATCGTTGCAAAAGAAGCCTTATTTTATGCAAAAATGTTTCAACATTGAATATCAGCTGCTCCATCTGAAGCTGATGTTTGTTTCCTTTTGATTCCCAGTGCAAGAAACCCTTCATCAGCCACCAGCACCACAGCAGAGTTTGCACTGCTCCCTCCCTCACCATGCTGGGCTTTTGACGTGACTAATGTTGATCACTTCCATCCTCCTGCACAGCCCCAGACAAACTCAAGAGGCCCCTTTTCCCCAGGCTCCTCTGCCCCATTCCAAAACAATACCAGCTTGTTGCTGAAAGAAGAGGCTAAAAAGGAGGGGAGACAGTACTGAAATGCTGAGAGACAGCTTAATGTCATCTCATCATCACAGGATGCCTCAGCAGACGGGGTGGTGAAACACGCCATAAGCTATATATCATCACAGGAAATTCCTGCACTTGTTACACTGTCAATTTATCCATGAGCTTTCACAGCCACTTAAGCATTTAAAGTCTCATCATTCTCCAGGAAAAGACATTCCCTGACTAGATCACCACAGGTCAGAATCTTAGCACTGACCACACCTAGCAGCAGCTCCTGAAAGAGATCTGTATTTCACAGACGCCCTGGGAATGCATCTGAGGAGCAGCAGAAGCATTAATTAATCCCAGAATGGTTTGGACTGGGAGGCACCTTAAAGCTCATTTCATCCCACCCCCTGCCATGGGCAGGGACACCTTCCACTACACCAGGTTGCTCCAAGCCAAATCCAACCTGGTCTAATGCACCAATTAACACTTAAAACCACAAATCCATCTAAATGCTCAAAAATTACCCATACAGTAAGAAATGATATCGGGTGAGAAACCCATACAGAAAAGAAATAAACTTTATCCATATGAATACAAATGAAGTGGCAGATGCAGGCTAGCAGCATCTGACACCCCAGCACCTTCCCAAAGGCCAGGCCAGGTGTGCAATGACTGCTGCTGGGATTGCTGTGCCCCAGGCAGGCTGTACCCAGCAGGTGCACAGAATTCCCAGTTTTGTGGCTGCCCACACTGGTTTCAATGGTGACAGCTTTGCCAAGCTAAACTACGCCTCATTGCCAAACTACCACGTTTCCCTGCACGGAAGGAAGCGCTAGAGTTTCTGAACCAAACAATTAGAAGCATTTATCTCAACGTGAGAAAAGGCAAGGCACTTCCCCCCAGTCTGGCTTCAGCAAACTGCTCGGGGCCAGGTTCCAGCAGACATCGCCCAGGGCACACAGAGCAGCAGGAAAATTTGAGCTTTCCATGCTCTCCACCTAGAGCTTTGCATGTGTACCACCCTCAAGATGTTAAGAAAGATATTTAAATGAAGAGTGCCAGATACCACATGTCTGTATCCCAGCAGGAACTACACAAGGGAAGGTTCTGGCTGCTTCCATCTTGCAAAGCTCCTCAAGCCTCCATCGCAGAGAGAATCACAGAACCCCAGGATGGTTTGGGTGGGAAGGGACCTTAAAGCCCATCTAGTTCCACCCCCTGCCATGGGCAGGAACTCCTTCCACTATCCCAGGCTGCTCCAAACCCTGTCCAGGGACATTTCCAAGGATGAGGCAGCCACAGCTTCTCTGGGTAACCTGTGCCAGGGCATCACCACCCTCCCAGGAACAGTTCCTTCTGAATCTCTAATCTAACCCTGTCCTCTGCCAGTGGGAAGCCATTCCCCCTCGTGCTGGTGCTCCAGGCCCCCGTAAATAGTTTCTCTCCATCTTCCCTGCAGGCTGCAGAACCTCCTCTCGGCCAGGCTGAGCAATGCCAGCCGGCCCGGCCCTCCCTCCCGGCTCACACGCGGGGCAGCGCAAGCGATGTCGGGGCAGCTCCGGGCGCGGCACTCACAGCTGTGCGAGCACTGCGGGATGATCACGGCGATGCTGAAGTAGTCGAAGCAAATCCCACAGCGCAGCAAGTTATCCACGGCCTGCAACGAGAGCGGGGCCAGCCCGGCTGAGGGGGGCGCGGGCAGGGCTGCCCGGGCAGCGGGGCTCGCCCAAGGCACCGGCTGCAGAACCGCCCCGAGAGCCCCACGGCCCCGCCGGGACCCCCGCCCGGCCCCGGCCCCGCCGCACCGCACCGCACGCACCTTCAGCGGGGCCAGGCTGGGCGGCCACGGCGGCTCGAGCAGCGGCAGCGCCAGGGCCATGTCGGTGATCCTGTGCTGCGGCCCCGCGGCCCGGTGCGGCCCGGTGCGGCTCGGTNCCGGGAACTGCCGGGGGAGCGGTGCCCCGGGAACGGGGAACTGCCGGGGGAGCGGGGACGGGCACCGGGAACAGGGACCGGGAACTGCTGAGAGAGCGCGGATGGCGAACCGGGAGCTGCCGGGGCAGCTCGGGAAGCGGCTGGGCCCCGCCGCTCGTTCCCCCCGTGTGCGGTAACCCCGGTGTCCCTCCCGCAGACAGCCCCGAGCCCCGGGCTTTTCAGAGAGCGGAGCTCTGGCACAGCTGCAGGACGCTCCGTGCTCGCTTTCTGACCGAGTCGATGGCACAGCTGCTGGGGCGGGCGCAGGGTGCCCTGGATGAACGCGAATCGCGCACCGCTCTCCCCGCGGGGCCGCTCCCGGCGCTGCTGTGCTCAGGTGCCAAACGAGGTGTGTCTGAGGGGCCCCGTAGCACGGGTGTGGCTGTCCTCATCGCTACCTTCCAGACGGTATTGATGTGAGCCCCGTGTCGGCCGTGTCGGTGAGGTTTGGAGATGCGCGGAGCCGCCTCCCTCCCTCCCTGTGCAGTTACCTGCGGGGGCCCAGGTGAGTGCCTGCCCTGTGTCTGCCCTGCGGGGCTGCCATGGGAGCGGGCAGCGTCCGCATCGCCCCTGCCCCGGGCGTGGCCGCCTCTGCCTCGGAATTCCAGAGAGGGGACAGCAAAGCCCAGGCTAAAAATACATTCCTGATAGGGGAAACCCAGGCAAACGGCAGGTACTGAGTGAGCAGAGCTGAGTGCTCGCCGGGCCGTCGGGAGGTTCAATAATTACCGCGGAGTTTGGGGGAAATGAGGGCATTGCCCAAGCCAGGCAGATAAAACTGCAGAGCAGGCTGCAGGTTCTGGGTGCAGCTGTGCTTGCAGAGGCAGGAGCAGACAGGGAGTGACCCCGGTCCCCTGACTGGTCTTCTGGCACACTTCACACTGTTACAACACCCCTTAAATGTTAAATTGAACATTTCACATAAGTTAAACATAACTTGCTGCAGCAGAGGTTTCTACACACGCATGTGAACCATATTTAACCATTTTCTACAATACTCTACAGAACAGTCCTACCTCCCTCTGCTTACTTCATTGCACAGGTGTGTTTGAAGCCCTTCCCTTTTGCAGCTGCTGGTGACTCAAACGTGCTGTTACCTGAAAACTCTGTGCACCTGTGCCTGATTATTCCTATGAGTTTTTTCATAGTGCAATTTGTGTGCTCTTGCTCCTGACCTGAACTAGTCTGCTTTTTGAATCAAGCCCAGCTCCCCCAGCTGACACTCAGTAACACTCATATCTATCTGTATAAAAGGTTCTCCATGACCCCATGATGGAGAAGGTCAGAAGAAACCATCACAATGGTCTCTGCTGGCCTTGGGCACTGTGAGTCTCTGAATTTATGTATTTGAATGGATGTGATTACTGCCTGCCCCTTGCCAAAAGTGCTGGAATTTACAGAATTGCCACTTAAGTGCCTGTTCTTTTCACCTTAAGGAATCCATTTCTGCTCTCTCTGTGAGCTGTGACCTAATTAATGGATCAAACTCCTGCAATTTTCTGTTCTCTTCGTTCCCTCCTGCAGTTTTTGGTTCACACATTCTGACAGGCGCTCACTGGATGGGAATTGACTCACCCAGGAATGGGCACAGAGAGTTCACGGGTTCATTTCTGCAGCAACACGTTTATTTTTTGAGTGGACTGATGAAGAGCAAAGGGCAGTGAATTTACAGCCAAGCACCATCCACCCAGACCGCTGCTGAATCAAACACAATTTAAACTATTTCCATGGCAAAAGCACCATATAAAAGAGCCCTGGAAAGTCTGTGCTTTCACTGGAACCCTGCACTGCCCGAGAGCTCGGCCAGCAGAGCACTCCCTGCCCGGCTGGAGGCTGCCTGAGCACATCCCTCATCCCCCCCACCGGTGAGGACAGCTCTCCTCCTCTGGAGGAAGGCTTCCCGCTGCTTTATTGGCACTCTGGGCTTCGGTGCAGCAGGAATAAACTGCTTTATCTTGCTGAATGACCAAATTACAGCTTGTTATTATACACAGAATGTATCTCCTCCTTCCAAGCCTCTGAAATACTCATTTAAATTAAAATACCAGGAGGTCCCAGCTGCATTTTCATAAACTTGTTGCCCTCTTCTGTTAGCAGAGAAATGTATGGGAAAGATTACGAGGAGGTGGAGCAGCCTGACACAAAACAAATCTCCAAAAGCTACTTATTTTCACTTGTGTTGTTGCGACAAAATATTTAAGTGGAATTTTATATAATTCCCCTCTGGTTGTGCACAACTTCATAATGTAAAGAGCATTTGTACCTCGTGGTGCTCGGTGCCTTGTGCAGAGCTGCTGTTTTCCTCCATGCCCCGACAGACAAACAGCTCATTCTCAGCTGCCTTTAGGACGTGGATCTTGAAACTAAAGCCTACCACTCGTGGGTACACAGAGGTACAAATGCACCACAGAAACAAGCCTCTGGACACCAGCATGTAGATGGATTGGATGAAAAATCAGCAGAAGAACATACTGTACTTTAAAAGAAAATATCAAACCACAAACCAGAAATTTATGAGTTAATTGTTTCTAAGAATTTTCAGAGATTCCTTAATATTTAAAGCAGTGGAAAGTTTCTCATCATGTCATTCCCAACTGGAAAGGAGAAGAACCTGAAACCACGGGTAAAATTGCTCGGAAATATTTAACATTGACCTTGCTCTGCCCTTGTGTTAAATTTGGCAACCATTTATTGATTTCTACAGGACTAAATTTAGTCTAATGTTGAGACTTTTGGAACAAAAAGATCCCACATTGTCGTGGTTTAACCCCAGTCAGCATCCAAACCTCACACAGCTGCTCCCTCACTCCCCCACCAGTGGGACTTGCAATAGACTGAGAAGGGTAAAAGTGAGAAAACTTGTGGGTTAAGATAAAGACAGTTTAATAGGTGAAGCAAAAGCCACACACACAAGCAAAGTAAAGGAATTCATTCACAACCTTCCATGGGCAGTCAGGTGTTCAGCCACCTCCAGGGCAGCAGGGCTCCATCTCATGCAGGAGTTACTTGGCAAGACAAACTGCAGTGACCCCACCCTGTGTACTGAGCATGATGTCCCATGGTCTGGAACATCCCTTGGGTCAGCTGGGATCACCTTTCCTGGCTGTTTCCCCTCCCAGCCTCCCATGAGCTCTCAGCTTTCTTGCCAGCGTGGCAGTACGAGGAGCAGGAGAGGTTCTGTGTGAGCCCTGCTCAGAGAGAGCAAAAGCATAGTTATAATCACTGTGCTCAGCACAAATCCCAAACACAGCCCCATACCAGCCACGGGGAAGGAAATGAACTTACCCCAGCCCAAAGCAGCAGGAGCAGGTGCAGGACTGGGGCAGGCAGAGGGTGTCCTGGAGTGAAGAGCAGAGCTCAGCCCTGCAGGACCTGCTGGGTTTTTGCACTGCCATGTTCAAGGACAACACGCTGCAGAGGTGGCTTCAGAGTTTTCATTGCTGTCATTAGTTTTTGCCCAAGAGCTCTGTTTCAGCAGTGTCCTGCTGCCATTTCCTCACCTGGCCTCCCAAGCACACCAGAGCACAGGGAATGCTGACAGCCTTTCACCAGTCCCAAAGTTCCCAGCCCACGTGCTGCAGCAAATACCACCCCAGCAGAGGTGGTGCTGGCAGGTCCCTCAAACCCAACCCTTGCTGCTTTGGCTGTGTCACAGCTCCACAAGTACCTGGTCATTTCACACAGAAATTACTTGAAAGCACAAGCTAAATGCTTTTTTCCTTTTTTTTGTTTTGTTTTGTTTTGTTTTTTAGTCTACTGCAATGATTTTAGGCCAACATAAATCAGCCAAAAGCATCTTAACAGTTTTACAAAGCAGCATGGAAACTCCCATGAAAATGCTGTGAGAGTTAGCTGCCAAAGGAGCCAGAAATAATATTTAAACTTTCTCCTGGAGTGCTTTCTGATGGACACGATGAGTAAAATCACTCTGGGCATTTCATAATAAACCAATGCTGGCTGAGTTGGGCCTGACCTGAGGGCAGGAGGAAATGACAGTGGCTGCTGGACAGGCAGCCTGGGGAGAGGAGGCAGCAGGTGAGCAGGCACAGCCCTGACCTAGGGCAGGAGCACGGAGGCAAAGAATGAGCCAGCCCTGAGCTGGCCTTTGCTGGTTTGGGCCTTCTGCCAACAGCAAAAAGCAACACTTGCTGACATTTCAGAGACAGTTTTGCATGTGCAGATATCTCTCATTTGGACGCTGATGCTGATGCAGTAAATGTTATAAAAATCATGAGTAATCTCACTGGCTCCAAACCACTGCTGTACAGAAACTCCCACAGTGATACTCCATGCACACTTAGACACAGTGATAGGTCTGCAGTGCCTTCCATTCTCTGTGCTTGTCTCCCAGCAGTGTATTCCACTGCCAGCCTTCCAGTCACGCTTTGGCTGTTTGCTTCTTAGCCTGGGTGCAATTTCCTTCCCTACCACTCAAAATAAGCCAAGAAAAACAAACAAACAAACAAACTGAAATTAATTCAGCTGCTTGCAGAAACGTGAGGATGCTGAGTGTTTTGAGAACAAGACCAGCAAGAGCCCAGAAACAACATCCCAGCCCCAGGAAAGGCCAGGACTCTTCCTTCCCTGGGCAGCGTGTCTCTGGGTGGGCAGAGCTCTGTGCTCTGCATCCCAGCTACAGAGATCTCTGTATCCCACCAGAGACCTGTGCTGGAGGACACAGGCAGGGGCTGACAAATAGGAAACAACAATCTGCATTCCCATGCAGGGAAAATGGGTAAATCAGGTGAAATCCAAAGGCAAGAAAGTCAACATGTTATAGAAGTGTTTCTTGGTTGACATTCCAGCTCTCCAGCAAGATTTAGCCTTTTTCAGCTGAAGGACTTGGGAGCAGAGTTTGGATACAAATTGTTCCCAGTCCCTTGTGCCAGGAATGCAGCAGGGAATCAGCTGATTTGCCACCAAAACGCCCATCACTGGGACTTCATTCCTTTGCTAAAAACTGTTTGGGTTGTTCTGCTGCTGAATTTATCACTTCATTGCTGCCTTCCCCTGTTCCCAAACATGAAGCAGTTCTCAGCCTTTGCAGTGCAAAGGCAGCAGACCTCCCTGCACTCCATCTCCTTGGCAGGGTAAGACATCCCCCAAACATGCCCCTGCTCCAGTGAAGGTTCGTTTATCCCCCCCATTAATTACAGGGAAGTGCAAGAGAGGCCGGAGAGCTCCTCATGGGGCTCTGGCCCCCTCAGCACTTCCTAACTCTGATTTAATTAAGGACACAGCTTTTACCAAAAGGCTTCTCTGCTTGGCCATGGATTATGGATTTGTGTCCCTGGACCTTGTGCCCAGAGGTGCCCGAGGGCAGGGCCCATCCTGCCTCCCACCAGCCTTGTCCCTGCACATTCAGATGCTCCAGCAGCCCCCAGCCCTTCCAGCTCTGTCTCACCCTGGCTGATGAGCCCCAGGAGCCCCTGCAGATGCATTTCCCTGGGTCGTGGGGCCCCAGCAGGGTCTGGCTGCTCCTCGTGCCCTGTGTGTCACCTACAGCTCTGCATTTCCCTGGTGAAGTGCTGCTCATCAGATGAGGGAGGGTGAAACACTCAGAACAAGAGAACCATGCAGAGGCAATCAAAAGCTTCTGCTCAGCTCAGCCTGTTTCTGCCTGGATTTATGTGCCAGAATGAGACTAAGCAGAGGGAGGAGGAGCCATTTGTCACCAGAACACCTGCAGGAAGAGCAGCTCCAGCCCGTCCATGGCACAGCAGCCTGCTCCAGCAGTGCACAAACCACTCTGATGAGTCTGGCTGAGATGTGTGCTGGGACTGACGCCAGTGGTGAGAAACAAAACCTCTCCAGTGCTGGCAGCTGAAACACCAGGTAATTACTTAATTGACTCTATGATTTCCACCTTGGAGCAGCAACCTGCAGCACTCAGGCTAAAAGCAGAAGCCCATTAGTAATTCTGGCAGCAGTGAATGTCCCAGACCATGGAAAGCTGAAACCCAGAGCATGGCCTGGAAGCTGAGAGACCCTGCATCCATCCACCTGCCAAGAGTGCTCACCTCTGCTGGACCCAGCAGCTCCTCCCACTCTGACCAGAGACACAGACCCAGGGTGCCCAGAACTGAGGGAAACCAGAGCAAAACTCAGAACATAGCAACAGAAATTCGGCACAGAAGTGAATCAGCCCCACTCCCTGCTGGGTGGTGCTGGGCAGTCTGGCAGCCACAGGAGTCCTGCTGGGCCGTGGGGAGGTGGGAGCCTTGGCACGGGCAGGGGAACCAGATCCACACCAGGTTTAAATTGGAAACAAGAGGCAAACAAGTGAGCAGAGTTATAAAGATGCTGCAGAATACCACTGCCAGAATGGGGAAGCTTTGTGGGAATAAAACCACATTTGGGGGCCACTGTGGCTGTTAGGTCTGTGAAACGTTTCCTTGCATTCCCCTCAGACAGAGCAGCCCTCACCCACACATTCACACACCCGAGGGGTGCAGATCTGGTCTGTCACTGCTCTTGCTGCCATCAGCCCTGTCCTGGGGAAGGCACCACAGCCCAGTGCCAGGCAGCACTGGGTGTCACCAGAGCACAGCAGTGCCACCAGAGGCTGCCACACTGGGCACAGCCACAGCCCAGCACTCAGCTGGTGCAGCTGCCAGCACTGTACAGCACTAAGCCCAGCTGTAGGGAATTGTCCAGCTAAGCTGACTTTGGCAGGAATAAACCCACCCTGGCAGCAGCTGGGCTGGGGACAGTGTGTTTGGGCCTGCTGCTGTCAGCTCATGGCAGCAGTGCAGCAGGGCCAGGAGCAGCTGCATCCACAGCCACCAGCAGACAGCCCAAGGGAAGGGTGGCTGCACATGAGGCTTGTCCCCAAAAGCCCTGTGAACAATGTATAACTTCTTACAGGAAACAATCATTTATATCATTCCCATGGACTTCAGTTGCCACACCAGGGAGGAGGGAAGGCATTAGTCATGCACTAGCAGATGTTTTGACTTACGTAAGACTTATTTTTTTTTTTTTCTTTCTTTCTTTTAAGAAAAAAATCTACATCTCAGCCTAGAGCCTTGCTGAGAGCCCCCTCACCCTCAGCCATTGCCACAGCCTCACAAGCTCAGTGCTGCCGTGCTCTGTGGCACAGCTCTGCCAGCTTCAGCACTTGCCCAGTCATTCTAAGTATATTATTTTATAAAGGCTGTCTTGAAAGGGATGAAAAAAATGGTTGCAACAACAGTTTAGAGACAGAAAACCAACACAAGTTTCATTAGTGCTCAGCAACAGCAGGTAGGGGGTGGGGGAGGCTGCCAAGGAGTTATTTCTTGTCAGCTGAGACACATCAAGGAGGGAAAGAAGCTCGTTAGCTTTGAGTGGGTTGGGAAGGTTTGGGCTGGTGACCAGCACTGGTGACAGCCCTTTCCTGGGGAGGCACAGGGAGCACAGGGCTCTGGCCAGGCTGCAGAACCCCAGCCAGCCCCATCCCTCACCACACCAGCTCCCTGGGACTGCAGCCAAAGGATCTGCACCAGCTCCCAGCCAAGCTCAGTCTCATCAAAACCTCAGAGTGCCCCAGGCAGCTGCGTGTCTTAATTAGGAAATTTATCTTCGTTAGATGGAACCGGACACATTTGCATGTCCAGAGATGAGTCTCATGGGGCTCGGGTGGAATTAGGAGCTGTCAGAGGGTGCCTGGCCTTTGGAAGCTGTCAGGAGGGTGTTATTGGATTTAAAGGTCTGGGATAAGCTCTGCTGCAGAGCCAAAGCTTCATTTCCAACAGGCAAACCTCCACTGATTTTGCAGCACCAAGACCTCCAAGCCCAACTCTCTGGAAGATTCCTGGGGAGGGAAGAGGCATCTCTGTGGAGCAGAGCAAGGCTGGCTTACCTGCAATGCTTATGCTGATCTGGTGCAGGAGATATTTAAGATCCAGCAAATTACGCTTTTATCTCATGAAACACTTAAGCCAAAATGCTTCAACAGCTGCTGCCCCCCACCCCACAAGCAAGGGAAGTGATCCCAAAGGGCAGCAGGAATGTGGTGCTGTTTTCCAGCTGAGCTGTGATCATAAAAAGGTTTCCAACTGCTCCACAGTACTTACAGAAGATGGATAATGCTGCAGTCTCTCAGGCCTGCTAAAGTCTGGTTTCCAGTGTTTCTGTAGTGAGGTTGTAGGTGTGTATTAAGGGGAAATAAAAAAGTCATCAAGAGCTGGGTAAATACTCTTATTTTCATTCTGTGCCTGCAGCCAGCTCAAGCACAGGATGCAGCACAAGCTCCCCATGACAGTGGGCTCACTCAGCCCTGGCTGCTCCAGGTGCTGCTGGAGCAGAGGTGGGCAGGGCTGTGGGGACAGCTGGGGGCACCAAGAACACTCTGGACACCCACCAGGTCAGCCCTGCTCAGCCAAGGGAAGGGCTCCACTCCAGGGAGATGGGGACATTGCTCTGGCTTCCACTGGAGCAGGGGGAAAAACCTTCAAAGAAAAATACTAAAATTGAAACCAAGCTCAGAATGCACCAAAAGCACAGCAGCACTGGCTGGTGCCAGCACTGTCCCTCCCACGGCTGAGGAGCTGTGGCTGGGCAGGGCCAGGGGAGCCAACATCTGAAAAACACTTTGCTGGTTTCAAGAATCCTCTGGCAAGGCTTTTCTCCTCTCCCCAGGAAATCAGACATGTGTTCTCAGGGAATGTCTCCAAACACACGCACATCCACACAGGGAAATCTCTGCCACGTGCCTGGGGCTGCTGCTGCTGCCCTGCCCCTGGGGCTGAGCTGCTGGGCAGCCCCAGGCACCAAGGGTGCCACGGGGAGAGGGGATCAGGCAGGAAAAGGGGCCCTAAATGGAAAATCTTTACCTCATTTGCTAAAAGCACTTTAATGTCTTTGCACATAAAAAAAAAAATACTAAAACATATTAGTAATTTGGATTATTTGATTCGGTCAGCAGGACCGAGAGCACTTGTCTCACTTTGAGTCCAGGTTCAAAGCACTAATCACCAGGTTCTGCATCATTTCCTTTACATTTCATTTCTATGGCATTTTTTCATTCATTAGCTATGAGTGTGACGGGTGCCAGAGTGCCCTGAGGTGCCCCTTGGAGCACACAGAGTGAGTGGCTCCTGGATCCATCCACATCGAACTGCTGGAGCAATCCAAGCTCCCGAGTTAAAGGCGAGTCACCCTCAGACCATTCCTTGGCAGTCAAGCACCCCGGAGATGAGTGGAGGAAGCCGAGAGTCCCTTCCATCATCCCGGGGGGTTCCAGTGCGGGATGCGGTGCTGGCGAGGCAGAGGCGAGGGCTGGCAGTGCCCTGCTGCAGCCCAGCAGCGCTCCCAGAGATAACAGCGAGAGCCGCGCTGTTCCTGCTCGCCAGGAGAGCAGGGCTGCCACAGCATCTGCCCCCCAGCCTCTCTGCCCGCCCCCGCCTTTGCATTTGAGCAGTTTTCGTTTGCCAGAACTCCCTGCCCTCATCCCAGAGCACGGGACGGGCTGGGAGGAGCCCGGTCACCGCCCGGTCTGTGCCCTGTGCCCGCATCCCCGCCGCGCCAGACAACGCGGGGCTCCCTTCTCCCGGCGCTCCCGGCCAGGGAGGGCTCGCACCCTCACCGGTTAAAAGGTATTTTTAACTTTAGAAGGAAACCAACACACGTGTCAGAGCGCAGCCGCGTGGAAAGGCAATTTCAATGGAAATGCTGCGTTCGGCCCATAGAAATTAATAAATGCATTCGATTTATTGTTCACACCCAGAGTTAATGATTATTACACCTCATTCGGGTAACTGGACCCTCCGGAGAGAAACAGTTCAGGTTTTCATTTCAGTTCAATCAGCCAGTGGCAGGGCGTGCGGCACCTTCTCCCAGAGGGAAGGGGAAAAGGAGAGGGAAAGGGAAGGGAAAAGGAGAGGGAAAGGGAAGGGAAAAGGAGAGGGAAAGGGAAGGGAAAAGGAGAGGGAAAGGGAAGGGAAAAGGAGAGGGAAAGGGAAGGGAAAAGGAGAGGGAAAGGGAAGGGAAAAGGAGAGGGAAAGGGAAGGGAAAAGGAGAGGGAAAGGGAAGGGAAAAGGAGAGGGAAAGGGAAGGGAAAAGGAGGGAGAGAGGGAAGGGAAGGGAAGGGTCGGTGCCCCCGCTGCCCCCTCTCCCTCGCGGGTCTCTCGGCCCGGCCGGGCGCGGGGCGCTGCTGCCCCCTGCTGGCGGCGGGCGGGCACTGCGGGGACACCGCGGGACGAGCGGGGCACCGGGAACACACCGGGAATACACCGGGAATACACCGGGAACACACCGGGCACACACCGGGAACACACCGGGCCCACACACCGGGAACACCCCTGGCACACACCCCTCAGAGGCTACACGAGTGTCGCACACAGCTGGCGCACAGCTGGCACCCTCCAGGGGCTGGCCAGGGCCCTGTCCCTCCGCACGCCCCCGCTGCCCAGGTTCCTACTGGAGCCACCCCCGGCTCTCCCCCAGGGCCGTGCCCAGGAGCCTCCCGGCCCAGGAGGCTCCCGCGGGGGGTACCGGGTGTCGGAACCGGACCCTGCTGCTGCCAGCTGCTCTCGGTGGCGACCAGGGCAGCCCTGGCAGCCCGGAGCCCGCCCCGCACTCACCTCCCCCGAGGCTGAGCCCATTAACCGCATTTAAGGAGGGCTAATTAAGGTAAGGACGGGGCGATGCAGGACGAGCCGCACCTGCAGCTTACCCAGCCCTCCCTCTGCTCACGGCCCACACAGAGCCCTGCTCGAGCATCGCCAGCTGTGTCTGCAGCTGCCCCGCCTCGGGGATGGATGACGGATGGAATCAGGGAGGTCTCTGCCTCTCATCGCTCCGGGATGGGAGGAAAGTGAAGCCACGAACCAGCAGCGAAAAAAAAAAACCCAAACAATGGGAAGAGACATACCCCAGCCTGCAGAGTCCAGCGTAGCTCCTCACAGCTTGGGTGTGAAGGGCTCTGGGGGTGTTTGTTTAGAATCTGAGTTTTTTTATCTCCTCAGCAGCCACAAACAGCACCCAGAGCCCGGCTGCAGGGGCAGCAGACAGTGTCTGTATTGCCCAGGGCAGGGCAGGGTGCTGTGGGGTGTAGGAGGATGTGGAGAAGAAGCACAGGCAAGAGGCAGCAAATCTTCTGAAACCACAGACAGCATTTTTGAGAAAAGTTAAGCAGTTTATTCAACAGGATGAGTCCACACCCAACCAGTGGCTTCATCTACATGGCATCACCAGCACACACGAGGACCCACTCAGACGCTCTAGCTGACGGCATCTCACCATACGTTACAGAGACAACACCAGAGGAGGAGGAGGAGGAGGATGACCGGTACAGTGGGCAGCAGCCAGGGGTTCCCCACGGCCTCCCGGCACGACCAACCCCGTCCCCAGCAGCCCTCGCAGCCCAGCCACGCAAAGCAAATCAGACTCGGGACACCTACTGCCGCCCCGGGAGAACCACAACACTGCCGCTTACACAGCACGCCTGGGGCACAGAACCACCCACCGCCAGGGACTTCAGCCGCAGGGACAGAGCACAACACCACCGCCCCGGGGCCGCACTGAGGGGCTGCCAGGGCAGGGCCGCACTGAGGGCTGCCAGGGCAGGGCCGTACTGAGGGGATGCCAGGGCAGGGCCGCACTGAGGGGATGCCCAGGGCAGGGCCACGGGGCCACCGCGCTCCCCTCAGTGCCATGGCAGGGCCATGCCGGGATGGATGGGATGGATGGGACAGGGCCATGCTGGGGTGGGTGGAAGTCCTGCACACCCAGACCCGTGCTCGCTCTGCACAGCAGAGAACAGCTGCCCTGAGCAGCCGCCCTCTGCGGGCCCGGGGCAGAGCTCAGCCCACCCTGGCTCCGATGGCAGCTCGGCCGTGGGTTGTCACAGTGAAGCTCTGTGAACTCTGAAGCCCACACACAGTCTGTGCCCTCAGGGAGGTACCGAGGATAGGAGTCAGTCACTCACAAACCATGAGCGAGTTCCAGTTATGATGTTCCTACAACAGATGTGGTTCAATTTTGTGCCAAGTTTGCTTACAGAAAAATACATTTCTTCCCTTAAATTTACAGTAGTTAAAACTACACTTGGAATACCATATTACAAAGGGGGGGGTTTATTCTCCAACAAAAAGTCTTGGTTCCCTTTTCATTAAACAGAAAAATGGAAGGACTTTAAAAGCAATCACCCCCAGCACAACACGACTGCCCAGACGAACCCATGTGTGCACAGCCTCCAGCCTGAACTCCAACCGTTTGTTTTGGTGCTCAAAAAGGCACTTAAAGATAAGAAAACAATTGTATTAAAAACCCACAACAAAACAAAACAAAGGAAAATGAAAGGCAATAATTTAATAGAAAGACACTGGAATTCGTACCGTATGGTCAAAAGTAAGAAGGGAGGAAATAAAACCCCTAATGAAGATGGGTTTGCTCTCAAGTCATCTCAGAAAGCATATAAAAAAACAGAAAACTGGTAAAGTGAACGTTCTCCAGGAACTAAATGGAAACAAAAATAATAATTACTGGCAATAGATACACAGCACTCGTGCCAAATGGGTCCTTCCCTCCCCAGCACAGGTCCCTGACCAGCCCAGCCTGGCTGAACACCTGCACCGCTGCGCCAGGCTGGGCAGTGGCCAGGGCCTGCACCAGGAAAGGGGGATGATGGAGAAATAAACACCAACATGAACCAATCGTGGTCATTACAAACGCCAAGGACGTTCACAGACAGCACACACAGCGCCTGCCCTGCCGGTGTGACAGGGAGGGACATGGGCAGGGCTGCTCCCCACGGGCTCTGCGAGGGGTGCCGGCGGCTTCGCCTCCCTTCGGGGTTACTATTATTATTACTGGGTTTATTTTTACATTGAGCTACCTACTAAGTGCAAAGATTTGTTGAGTGGCATCGGCTTTACCTAATTGTAGCCTATTTTTGTACAGTTTACAGGTTAACAGTTACTTCCGAGCAGTTAAGCGAGTACAGCAATATTTACAGGGCTGGCAGAGCGGGGCGCGAGGGGACGGGATGGGCACGGGACAGACACCAGCTGGTCCAGGGGCCTGCCGTGCCAGCTCTGTGCCCGGTGCACAGGGGTGCAGCTGTGGGGGTGCAGATGTGGGGGTGCAGCTGCAAAAGTACAAGCATGGAGCTACAGAGGTACAGGTGTGAGTGCACAGGCAGTCTGCACACGTGGGATTTCAACCCCCGAGACAGGAGCCACTGCAGCACTGACGGGTTCTGCCACCCCTCAGTGCCTCCACTGCCTTCTGGAAGCCAGGCTGCTTCTCCTGCAGAGCTGAGGTCTGCAGCAATGCTGGAGAGATGAGGAAGATGAAGGGGGGACAAAGCAAAGCCCCAGGCAGGGTAGGTGGCTCCTGGGTAAGGAGGGCTTGCAGGCAGCTTCGCCCAGGCAGAGAGCAGCAGGATCAGAGATAGCAGGGAGGAAGGATGAACGTTAGGAGACATTAGCACGTGACCATGGGGAAGTGCCAAATCAAACCATGGGGCATTGCATGGAAATCTGTACAAGGAAAAGCTGCAGGAGAAGCACGGAGCATCTTGGATTCAGTGCTTACAGAGGAGTCTGGATTCTCAGACAGGACCATGCAATCCCCAGCCTTCTGCATATTTTTTCTCTGGGTAAAACAAAATGTAGATTCCTTTGCATAAACTCAGACAGTTGTATTATATGGTACAGTACAGAAAGTGCAAAGTATCACCCATCAGATCAGTTCTGCATCTGATGCGGTCAAACACGGCTCATGCTTCTCATGCAGGACAACCACTCTGACCCGAGACCCCTCCTTGCTGCTCAGGCCTGACTCTCCAGAGACCATTGGGTTGGGCTTTGATTAAAAAAAAAAAAAAAAAAA